>JARBER010070178.1:0-11795 GCA_030265075.1 Balanus glandula | reverse complement strand
CTCGGGCGTGGGCGGCCAGGCGCGGGGAGGCGCGCGTGGGAGCCACGTCCACGCTGCGGCCGCGGCCGCGCGGCGTCGGCAGCCGCGAGCGTCGGTCGGCGGCCGGCGTCGAGTCCTTGCCCTCAGGGGTGACGCGCTTCTGCTCGGCGGTCGGCGGGGAGCGCGGCTCGGACTCGGCACGCGGCTGGAGCAGAGGAGACACCGCAGCCAGCCGTCAGTCGGGAATACACAGGAGATAAATGAAGAGAAGCGGCGTGAGTACTGATCTGCTGACCCGTTCAGGGTCCAGCGATGATACGTGCAGCTGAATTTCAAACGACGTTTCATATCGTCTTGTGGCCATACATAGGCTTCGGAGTATACAGTTAAACCGGAGAAACACCACGTGTTCCTATTTCCTCCAGTTCAGTATGACATTGGAAGCATATTGTGGAAAAATAAAAGCTTGTTGAAGTTTTTGACCGTTAATAATGCTATCAAAATTTGCAGGCAAACGAACTACCTGTAGCATACCCCGGCTCCCGAGTCATACCGCCATCGTAAAACGCAAGAGAAGATCCCTCTCGGGCGGCTCACCTGCTTAGCGCACGGCTCGTCTTGCGAGCCCACGGCGTTGGCGCGCTTCAGCGGCGTACGAGCCCGCGACGTGCCGGCCAGCGGCGAGTTGGTGACGTCACGCAGGCCCTGGCCGCTGGATCGCAGCAGGGTCTGTACCCCCATCACCAGGCTCTTGGGCGCTGTTGCCACCGCGGCGGAGAGAGAGGTTAGATGACGACGAGGCAGGACATATTTAGTCAGAACCTTTTTACTTTTGTGAACTTATGCAACTAGAGCTTTTTGGCAGCAGAGCTCGAGACTCGAGAGCTTGGGGAAATGTCTCCATTTGGACTCTGCTTTTATCATTGTTTAAGTGTTTCAGATACACTTAGCCAGGAGAGATACAATGCTGATAGATGGTCATGGGCAGACGCGAGGCGCGAGCGCATTCTCGATCTTAGAGTGATTTGGTAGTCTGAAAAAATCCGTTTCAAATTGCCTAGTACAAGATGATTTATACTCAAAAGTGGCTGGAGCTTATACTAGTCTGATTTTAGGCCCCTGCTCGCGGGAGGGGGGAGACATCATTCCTATAAGGTTTTACGTGAGCAATATAGGGAGCAAAACGTGACATACAGGGGGTCGTTATGGCATCGGTGTGTATTTATAAATTACCTATTCAGCGAAATCTTGTAGAGTGTTGGTTGGAAATCATTTTCTAATTTACCAGCATAACTTTTGCCGGTAAATAAACAGTATTTGTTTGAATACAGCAATGTACCATTATGTCGGAAAAGATCATGCGTCCAGAGTAGGCTGTTCTAGTACAAATGTTAAAATATCAACAAACGTCATATCATTATGTTTAAAACTCAAGAAGTCAGACATAGTTAAGTACTAGATTGGTATATTACTCACATTAGTTTATCACTGATTGACATGACCTGTGGCAGCGGTCTTGTCATACTCATCATATGACATGGGTGAGTGGGCGGACAAAGCCCAAATATGTTGAGCGTAAATAACGTTTATTTTTTCATAAATGTGGTCAAAATATTTTGAATGGAAGGATAGTCGAGTTCAGAACTCGCGATAAGCAGAGCTTGTTGCGCAAGTCCTGACCTCTACCATCCGATCGGAGAAATCCCGGTTAATCGGCATAATTAGGTTCAAAAGTTCAACGTGTCCCACAAAGCCGGACACAGGCCGTCCCGCTCACTGACTTAAACGGGCCGCAGCCGCTACGCGGCTTCATTTAGCTCCCCGGGACCAGATCCTGAGAGGAGAATTCCAACGCTGATCTCGTATCAGGTTAGCATGTCACAACACTGTGTAGTAGATAGCTTGTGGCCATGTGACAATTGCTATATCCACATCGTTTTTAGTTTTACTGAGCGGTACATAATAAACAGTTACTCGCCGAAGGGAAGCGGACGACCCCCCCCCCCCGAGGTTTTCGTAGATAGCGAAAAAATGCGAAATAATTTTGAATAGCTGTTCATTGAACAATTTTATATATTGTCTGTAAACGTTGACCTAAATTTCAAGGTCACGTCATCACGTCACATTAGATGATCTGACCTCCTGTAACGTTTTTTTAAAGTTTGATATCACGTCATGACCAGTGACCACAGTATCTGAGGGATCAATATGAAACCTTCAGGGTTGCGTTAGGTCATCAGTGTCTACAACACGTTTTTTTTTTAATGTTAATATCGGTGACGTAAGGTCAGGTCGATTTCATGACCTCCCCATTATAAGTCAATGGAGGAATATGCAAAGGCTTCCTTTACTTAGGTCATCACGTGAACTTGACCCAAGGTCAAATTTTTAAGTTGACCGAAGATCAAATGGTATATCCATTCAAAGCGCATTGACGAGGCAAACACGATGAAGTTATTTTCATAAGTAAAAATAATTAATGAAAAACTAATTGGCAAAAGCAGCCCAATTTAGTTTCTGTGACCTTTGAGGCCTAAAACATTGACCTTGGACAAATGTCGACATGTCGAATACAAATTTACATGCTGGCGATAGCTTTTTTTAAGAATGTTTTTAGCTATAATAGTTCCTGCGATATATGGTTATGTTTGATAAGATGTCCTACTGGCTCTTAAAACTGGAAAATGTAACCTTTAGTGGCCTATGGTGACCTACACATTGACTTAAGAAAAAACAAACAATGCGTACAATCTTCTCTAGTACTCATCGCGCCCTACCTAACGTCGTTTTCTTTTTCTCGCTACGTTGCGTAGTTTTCGAGATGGGGGGGGGAGTATTTCCTAGTCGGTGCGAAGTCGGCTCAATGGCTCGGCGTATGTTTAGCAATTTCACAAACACTGTGAAAAATTATTGACTTTAAGTTGTCTCAGATCTGGTCACGTGACCCAACCTACGTTGTCGGTCGTCAGTGTTGGCTGATCGGTTTCAAAATAACGGAAATTAATCAGATTACAAAGACGTACAATCCGTATATCTCAGATCAGTCTCAAAATTTCACTTTTGCTTGGGTGTCAGAGTGGAAAAATCGAGCAGCTCAACTAAGACGAGAGCGAAATACTATGCAGAATTGAATTGCTAATTTGAATATGGAAAACAATAGTTTTATTTGAAATTGCGTACTTTTAAATGAATATTTGTATCACAGGTAATATTACAATTCATAAATGGGGAGTGGAAAAATCACTCCTTAAATGGGAACTGAGAATAAAACAATTCGCAGTTGGGAGTCATTTGCTACCCAAACTGACACATCTTGGTACTGTTTCAGATTTTGTATATCGGTGACCAAAGGGAGGTCGATTTTGTGACCTCCCCATGGAAGGTCAAAAGGAAAATATAGACATGCTTCCTTTTCAGAGAATATGCCTAATTCTAAGGAATGGCAAGTTGAATTGATAACAATTGGCGATTACTTGTTCAGAAAAATTACTACTCAGCCTAGAAACAAACATTACATCCATTTGGCAAAGAAGAAACACAGTTCATTAATCCACCGGCAATTGCGGGTACCTGGTAGATAGGGTAATAATTTTAACGTCATTTAAAGCGCGTTCGGCAACATGACGAATTAGTCGGTATCACCGCGAATTCGTTCTGTTGGTGCGCAAATTTCTAAACCAGTTGTCGGGGAGAGCGAATGTGTTTTTTGCGGTGTTTTGAAAACAATAGGGAAAGATAATATAATATACTCACAACAATTTAACATTAAAAAAAATTGTTTTGAAGTACCAATATTGATCATATTATGTAAAAGTGAGAACCACGCAAATTTACTTGGTGTAAAAATGACGAAATTGGAGATAGTTCCTGAACTGCTGGATTCGATGGAGGGCGCTTTGTCATGTTGCCAAACATGACCTTAATATGATTGGGGTTTTGGAGGCACTGACTTTGGTCACACAATACCCATTTTAATGTCATCATACTCGTTTCATCAAATAAATTTCAATCATGCCATAGTGGCCAGGTTACACAAATCAACTTCACAATTTGACCTAAGGTTAAGGTACTAAAAAGTTATGTGGTGAACCAGCCCCAGGTATATCATGCTGCACAATGTTGAATACATCACATGGCCTCCACCAAGAAGTGACAGGTGACCTTGCATGTCAATCACCAGCTTGCAACACTATTTGCTGGCAGAGCTGGTGCCATAATAAAATATCATGAGAACTGACTAACAAGTGTTTCCTTCAAATATTTTGTAACCTTCAACTTTGGCCACTACAAATGCTGTGGAATGAAACTCAACAGGAACCTTGCCAAAATGACCAAACATTCAAACTGGTAACAGCATACACAGAAAATTACCTGAGCGGAGGTTCTCCTTCAGAGCAGGACTGCTAGGTACTGGTGCAGGTACAATGTCCTTTTTGGTGTTCTGCGAGGTCATTTCTGCCTTTGCTTCATGGTCTACCTCTGAAATGAAAATGGGCACAGCAAATCCAGTTACAGCAGGCTTACTGAGTCTGATACAGTGAAAAACAAATATTTATATTGCACTACAGTAAAATTTTGATATTTGGACACCTGGGAATCTCAGATTTTTCATGCTATCAGAAAAAATGTAGATGATTCTGACCCATTGTTTACATTCTGATAGTATGTCAAGTCCGAAAATAGAACTGTCTGGTTTTGCAGCATCTCATCTTATCCTATTAGACATTTCATGTTATCAGAATGCAGATGATAATGATAACACATTGTTTATATTCTGATAGCATGAAAACATGTGGTAGGAACTGTCCAATACAATATTAAACAAGTCCAATATCTTTACATGTCTAAATCTTAAAAATTGCATGTTATTAGAATGTAGATGAAACTAACACATTGATTAAATAGACCTCAAGTCATTTAGCACATGTGTATTGAATGCCAATGATCATACCATTCTAAAATACAAAGGAAGGGTAAGGAGAACAGAAGGACATTCGGATATAAGTAATGACAATACGGGTCTAGAGTACTCTATCCCCTCCCGAGACTTTGAAGTCTTGAAGTCTGAACAACATCGGTTAACATCGTTTACTGACATCATGTTAAGTTGGGTGATGACAAAAGGACTGTCCAGAGTAACAGCATATCGAACAGCCTGGTCAAATGACATCCACCAATTTAATTCACATTAGTGGACCATGATTCACACTTACCAAAGTATGCTTCTGTATCAGAATTATCAAAATCGTCAGCATCAAAATTAGTGAAATCCCTGTACATTGGGGCGTCGAAGTTCAGATCCATCTTGCTTGATTCAGGCCGGGTTGTCGGTTCCAATTGCAATCGCCGTCTGCCGCCAATAGCGAAGTTTTTTCTTTTAACTCGTATCAATACTCTAGTTTATTTGTGTGAGAAAACCTTTAACCACCTACTCAACCAATAATACGACTTAAGAAAATCAAAATTAGAAAACCAGGGCGATGTTTTCCATAAACACGCCAACCTCCTCTCGTCTCTTCACAACGGTTTCAAATCAAACGGCGCGGCCCGAGATCAGCTGATGATCAAGGCTAGAATAAAACGCAGTTTTTGTTCAAAACTAAATGATGTCATATTCTATGATTGAATAATTATTTCCGTCATTGTATTATTTATTTTCAAAATTCATCAATAACATCTAAAAAAAGGTCCCAAAACACAGCAACTAAGTATAAAATGTAAAAAAAACAGCAAACAGTAACTTATTTTGTATTTATACGTCATCAAATGAAACTAAATGCTAGGCACGACAAATTTACCTTATAACTTCAAATCAACCAATCACCGAGTCTGGTCAATAAGAAAGTTTTCTTCTGAGAGCGTTCCTCATCTAGCAGCAGCCGAGACTCAATATTACGGGATGTTATGTTCATTCTCAATGCTCAATGCTCGCTCATGTATGTAATTTATTACGAGCGAGTGCTTCGCGCTCGCTCGTCCTTCTGTGGTTTATGGGGAAAATATTAGTATGAGTGGCCCAGCCCAAGCCGGCCGGGTCCCTGGCGACGGTTTTGAGCGATATCTGTGCAACCTCAATTCCGATTGACAAGCGGTCTTCCAGAGGTGGGCGCCGCTACCAAATTTTGGAAACCGCTACCGCTACCTCCGCTACCTTTGCTAGTGGAAACCGCTATCGCCACCAGCGCTACTTTTTCCAAATCGCGAAACTGCTACTTGCAACTCCGCTACTCCGCTACCGCAACTTGAGCCTTACCAATAATTACAACATTGAAGAACATTGTTTAAGTTAAACGTTATAGAAATGAAGAAACATGATCAGCCAGGTTTTAATAGAGACATCTACCTACATAAGGTAATTGTAAGTGATTTTTTAAAACTATTTCTCTTGCCCCGTTTTTGAATGAACACGGGCTATTCTGCATAATTTCGCATCAAATGTTCACTGCAACTCAAGAATCTCACACCCACTCTCCAATTATTGCAGCTAGGAGACTAACCTTTTGTTGTGTAGTGCCCTGCCTGTAATCACCATTAGTCCACTCCACTATGTCACACGCGCTACGCCACGTCTATGCACATAACCACCTCAATCAAGACTTGCGAAGATTGACTATACAGTATACCCATACCCAGAGCCCCTTTATATATCTCATTGTTTCCGCTCTCGCAGCTTCTGAAAACATCGGAACATATTACGCAGGTTCCTGTAAACTGTGTAGGGCTTGGCAGATTCCAGAGCCTTGCATCAAAGCACCTCCCCTCCGGAGATAGGTACGCTTCAAATATCACGCGCCGGCACATGCCAATCGTTTCCAGCAGAATCAACTAGGGCATCTTCACCCCGGAGAGACGCTTGATAAATTGTTCGTTACAAATTTACCTAAAATTCAATACAAATGCAATGACAGTATCGGAAGCTGAGCTCTTCCAGGGAAATGAATAAACGGCTGTCGGTAGCGGTAGCGCTTTTGATTTTTCTTAGTCCGCTCCCCGCTACTCCGCAACTTTTTTCGTATAGAAAGCGCTTTCGCTACTCCGCAACTATTTATACAATCTGCAAGTTGCGGAGTAGCGGAGTAGCGGGAAAAAGTAGCGCACCGCCCACCTCTGGTGAGGTCTTGCGTGATGAAAACATGAGAGTGCTCAGATTCCCTAAGGTGCTTTGACTGCTCCAAGATCAGCTTTCTGAGTAGGTTGTCATGAATGTTTCCACGGAACAAGTCTGCATCATTTCTGATACGACACACCTCAGTCAGATTCACTCTTCGACAGTCATAGTTAGAGCAATTTCACTAAACTTTGCTGCTGCCTCACTAGCTGAGCCCACTCGCACACCCCTGATAACCAGTGATGCAACCCTCTTCTTGCGTTCCTCCATCTCTCGCAGTTCTGCCCTCACAATGCTGCGGTAATCATTGTTGGTGTTGGATGACTGGTTTCTTCCCATGTCTGTATAAGCTTAATGCCCTCTAGCACCATCCGAGCCTGCCCGGGTTGCAGGACGAGGTCAAGCATGAGGCGCTGACCTTTGTGTGCAGTGTGTTGGTGACGGCCCTCGGAGTGCTTCAGCAAATGTGGGCCTGTGGTACCCAGCATTGTGTTCTGATCTGTGTCTGTGTCTGTGTCTGTGTCTGTGTTTTGTGTGTGTTTTGTGTCTGGGTTTTGTGTCTGTGTTTTGTGTCTGTGTTTTGTGTGTGTTTTGTGTGTGTCGTGTGCGCGTGCGCGTGCGCGTGCGCGTGCGCGTGCGCGTGCGCGTGCGCGTGCGCGTGCGCGTGCGCGTGCGTGCGTGCGTGCGTGCCGTGGGTGGGTGCGTGGGTGTGTGTGTGGGTGTGTGGTAAGTTACTGTATTTACCACGAAAAGGTTACACGAATGGCATAAGTGGGTGTCAGATCAGTAGATCAGTATTCACTCCAACATTGTCATTGTCTGACGTTATTGGTGCGTGTACCTCTCAATGTGCGTGTGCGTCCGCAGGTTTACCTATATATCAGTATGCGTGTGTCCGCAGGTGCACCTATCTCAGTATGTGTGTGTAATGTGTAATATATAACTGCAGGCGCCGCTGAGATGCCGTCTCCGGCGGTCAGTGACCAGGAGGTGAGCAGCACCAGTTCACCGGGCGTCACCGCTGCCGCCGCCGACTCGGTCACCGACGCCGGCGGTGACGCGCTGCCGCACAGCACCAGCGCCGACGACGACCAGGTCAGTGAGCAGCTCCCACTTGAGGCCAGCTGTCGACAGCACCAATAGCACCCACTGCAGACCCGGCATGGCCAGCTGCACTCGGCCAGGGGATAGGTGATGTGAAACCCTTCTTGGCTTCACTCATTGTCAAATAAATTGGCAATGATTGGGGGGAGTTGTAAAGCATACATGCTGAACCTTTGAAAACAGATGGGAACAATAGCCCCGTGAGTTATGGATATAAGATCCGCAAGATCACACAGCAAGTCATTTTCCTTGCGTCCATCCGGGATCCATGGGATCCTACGAATAATATTTTTCCAGGATTTGAGATCTATCTACAGGATCCCCAACGACAAAATGATCATTCAGGATCCAACAACAAAATGATCAATCGGGATCCAGGATCAAATAAGTTTCCAGATTTTGTATCATATGGATCGTAGATCTTGGATAGAAGATCTTGGATCTTGTTTGGATCCTGGCACATGTCTGGTCATTAGGAATCTTTCAGTCGCCACTTTCCGCAAGTCAAAAGTGGGGTACCGCTGCGCGTGCGCACGTATATGCCCTCTTTGCACCTGATAAACTACTTGCATAATGCAGCTCAAATTCACCATATACCTCGTTTGCGCTCGTTTATCTCCAACTACAGCGTGTGATTTTTTTATATAGAAACAAAGCAATATGCAAAATAGAGTATAAGTAAAAATTAAACTAAAATGCTCCATATGTGAAATTTATCTTTTCCATTACATAAACCAATAGCTTCTGAATTTGAAAACGGTTTTTGACATTCCAATAGAGTATGCACACTAGGGTCTGGCATCATTCAATGTGTCTTCGACCATCGTGAAATTTGATATTATTTGCTCTTAATTAAAAACAAAATCTGTAAATTTTTTAAACAAATTATGTGGTTATGTGAGGAATAAGCATAACACACAGTGTTCTGATACTCTGATCAGCGGAAGCAAACTTTATGTGAACTCGAAGAAGTAAGTAAAGAACAATGCTTTGCAACGCGCCAAGTGATATAGTGCCTTGTCCGTTGCCACAATTAGGCATGTAATGGTAAAACCCTCGGCATTATGATTATCCTAGGATTGCAAATCTTAAGTGTAAAGCAACACCCTAAAATGATTCCATTTTTGTAATGCTTTACAAATTTATTTCCCACTCATTTTTACTTTTGAGATCATTTTCACTCCTGTATTTTAGTATGTGATAACTCAGAAAAAGGATCGAGTTTGTTTTTGTCCAAGCATGACGTGTAAATTCTTGAATAAGGCTCTTTTAAGGTCGAATTTTCCATGTTTTTTGCTGATTTCCAGACTGAATTTTTCACTCGGCACCCTGGCTTTAAAGCAATTCTAGGACACTGACCCTCGGAAGAGGGCATGGTCCACGAACCATGTCTTCCATGGCTCGCTTCTCACGTGCTGCGTCTGGCCCCTGCAGGACACTTCTCCGGATGACGGCGAGGCGGACGACTGCGTGTACCCGGCGGCGGGCTACGAGTACCTGGACCACCCGGCCGACGTGCAGATCCACGCCTGGGGCTGCTCGCTGACGGAGGCGTTCGAGCAGGCGGCACTGGCCATGTTCGGCTACATGACCGACCTGGACACGGTCGAGACGAGCGACACCAAGGAGATCAGCGCGCAGGGCCACGACCTCGAGTCGCTGCTGTTCCACTTCCTCGACGAGTTCCTGTTCCTCTTCTCGGCTGAGCCGTTCTTCGTGGCCAGTCATGTGGAGGTGGTCGAGTTCGACCGGGAACAGTTCAGGATACGCGCCAGGGGGTATGGTGAGGCGTTTGACCTCGATAAGCACCCGCAGGGCACCGAGGTGAAGGCGATCACCTACGCCAACCTCCAGGTGCACGATCACGACGACCAGCACGAAGTTTTTGTCATTATTGATATTTAGTGAGGTGTGGGAGGCAAAGGGAGGGGTTGGGAGAGGGTGGGACTGGGACCTGGAAGGAGTGGTGCGAGTGCCGAGTGTGCTGCAGGGTTTTTTTCTGGTAATGTACAGTGTATACGTTGAATGCTGGAGGTGCGGCTCGGTCGTCGCTTGACTTGAGCGCCGAAAGGTTTGTTGAGACGGCGCCAGAGGCTGGAGTTTCAATGAGGCCATGACAAATGATGTGTGTGCTCTTTTGTCGGAACTCCGGAGCAGCTTTGGAGACTTGCTAGTAGGGTTGGTCTGATATTGATTGTCTGCTTATGTCATCAATAATTGATGATTTAATAATTTATTTGATTTTTAGTTAAGGTCGACCTACTTTATTTTTCATCTCAGGACTTCATTAATTTATCATAAGATTACACAGACTCTGATGATTATTTACAATAGGTAGAACTGAGTGAAGTTGCCTACTTTTCATGGTCAGTTATCTTTTTATTCCCTCCTATTTTTTATAATTTCCTGCATTAGTGATTCACGCACGTTGCGCAATGCACACTGTTAATCTTCCTTCTATTACACTTGCAATGGTATGTGTACATAATGAAGTATACAATGAAGCGCCGTAGGGAAACATCTTAGGATGATTTCTTATGTTTTTATGTATAATTGAAGTGTGTTTCGACAAATTAATGTGTAGTAAAAATAAACAACGCATCATCGAGACGTCATCCTCGCTTGTTTTCATCTGATTACTTTTTGGAATATACTTTCGCGAAGCAGAGCTTGTTTGGTTGGTTCTGTTCTCTTCCGTTCACACCGTTCAATTCGACAATGGCTGCCGCTACCTGCCGGGGAAGTTCTTACTCCAAAAAAGACGGTTAACGCTATGCTTGTATAGCATTCAACTCTGAATCCAGCTTAAGACCTCATGAATCGATGCATTGTCCTGCTCACGATGATCAAATTGGTTTGATTGCTGGTTGTTGCGCGTTGTATTGGTGGAATCGATTCTTAGTCTATGATAACATTGAATAGATTGGATTGCTTGCTCTCGATAATTGACTAGTGATTGAATCAACTCATCATAGCTGCCTAGATCCGCTAGAGGCTAGTGCTGACCCGTGTGTGCTGTGGGCGAGTACTGAGTATCACTGTGCGTTGTGCGTGAGAGATGTTGACAAGCTTTTCCTCGCAAAAACTCCACATCGGCTGGGCTGATAGTGTTGAAATCTGGCATGTGGATCTAGGCTGCTTGATCTAGGCACTAGGATGTGTGATCAGTAACAATACCAAATGTTAAGAAATTTATTTGCGATAAGTCCCAAAAGTGCACGGCATAGCAAAAGTTCTTTCCAGAAACATTATACATATTCGTGAGGAAAGAAATTCGTGATCTGCGAGCCGATCGAAGCGTCGCTGTAAAACGACGCCCGGCGTTGCAGTCTCCGTATGTTGAGCGGCGGCCGCAGTAGGTAACACAAGAGCTTTGCGTCGTCAATAGTAGCAAGGCCGACCTTATTTTTGGCATGTCAAATTTAAATTCGAATGTCTTATTAATAGACCGTTTGGATTTGTTTTATCTTATGCCATACTTATTTCAAAGCCCAGCAATAAAATGACTATAACAACCATAGGCGTATGAACGCGGGGGGCCGTGGGGGCCATGGCCCCCCCACTTTTTGACAATTTTGTAGGCTAAAATCAACAATCTTACTTC
>JARBER010070067.1:0-11795 GCA_030265075.1 Balanus glandula | reverse complement strand
GTGACACGTCATTGCCGTCAATTGTATCGATTTATGCCCCGGCCCGCCGACTGTCTCCAGATCTCCCATCCGGCCCGCGCCCTAAAAAGGTTGCCGACCCCTGGTTTAGGTAGTGGTGTCGAAAGTAGCGATATATTGACACAGTGTTCTTCGACCACATGCTTCATAGTATAACAAATTAAAATAAAATGATAAATAAAATACAAAATACAAAATTCGGCCATTTGTACTCATTATAAAGTACCTACATAAACTCTCGCTTCGTATTTTCACAACGCAATGCGTCGTTACCGTACGAACTCCACTATTCCCACCAAGATGTTGTTCATCCAACATCGCGAACACCTACGCAATTTCCAGCCTGCGGCACGCCGCGAGCCTACTGAATGATTCACAGCTGATGCCCGTGGAGCCATACCTGCTCGACGCACACCTTACAAAGACTCCCTAAATAGCGTCGGAGGCGGTTTTAGCCTCTCGCAGGCGAGCCCATGCATTGATCGGCGTGCTTTCGGGCCGGGCGCGGCCAGGGGAGCGGAACGTCTCCTGTCGGGGCCTGGCGCCGCAGCCGCCGTCCACCGGCCGCTGTCATGCAGAGCAGGCGTCACTCAGACGCCAGTCCCCCCCCCCCTCCACCGAGACAGCCGGATGGAGCCGCTTCAACAGAGTGGCCACCGGAGCGGCTTCCAGGAGCTCAGTTGGCATGGGTTAAATCTATCTACCCGCTAGTACAAAATGTGGTGCAACTAGTAGCCAAGTCTCCACTACTCGCAATGTTTTAGCGCAGACGTGCATAGGCTCCTGTGCAAATTAAGTATAGCGGAATGCCGGAAGATGCATTCGGGTGGAAGATGATCCTGTCGTTGGACAGAACTGCGGACTGCCGGCCATTTGCAGGGGTCCGGCTCCCGAAACTCATGCCGAGACAGAGAAGGTGCAAGTGGAGTTGGCTGTTCTCCTATGCAGATCACGTTGTGCAGACTGCATCTATCGGCAACTCTGCCGCCGATTCAAGAGTCAAACGGCGGTGTATTGAGGAGGCCCCATCGTTCCCCTGAGACGTGGTTCGGCAGCGATCCTCACGATTCGCCGCGTCAGCCGGTCCTGGCGCACTATCCGGCGGGGTTTCATCTCATCTATTTATTATTTATTGCATGTACATCGTGGGATTATCTTACATGATGCACCACGGTCCGTCGGCTATTCATAAACCCGAATCAAGAACACCGGACATGTAAAACAGTGCATACATTATTAACCACTCCTACACAATGCACATACTCCGGCAGGTATATAGTCGATAGTCCTCGCTCTACTCATGCGTGGGTAACGGCCGCTACTTCAGCTTACATTTGCATCATGAATGACGAACTGATACGGCGGAAAGTTTAGGAGGTGACGCGGATACGATGAAGTGAGGTGAATGTTTGGTGGAAATGAGTCTGCAAACGTTAGCCAGCCCAGTTCTTTCCTAGCAGTCGGTATGTGGTTGACTTTCTGTTTTCCTGAGATTACTCGAGCGGCGAAGTTGATGACCTTTTCAACTGCTGCGATATTTTTAGCCGAACCACTTCCACAGATAGTGAGGCAGTACCGAACGTGAGAACAGACTGCAGTGCGGATACGATAACAGCCAGCTGATCTCAGGTGGGAGCTGATGAAGCAGCCGAGCTATTCCAGCCAGGATGTCCATGCATTTCTGGCTGATAAAGGTCACGTGTGACAATGGTTGACAAAGCTATCGTTATCAAAGGTCTCGAGTAATCTGGAATGGAATTCAAAACGCGCTTGAAGCAGTAGTGCTCTTCGGGCTGGGGGAGCAGCTTATCATTCAGTGTTCGGTACTTCAAAGTTTGATGCGCGTCACTTCACAAACATATTCCCAAAAGTTATGCACATCACGTTCAAGCCTGGTTCATAACCACGCACATGGTTTTTAACACGCGCACTGGAGGGAGGAACTTTTGTGCCCCCCCCCCCACAAATTTTCCCAAAATATCTCTAAAATGAAGCGGCACATGACAATGGCGCTTGTGCCACATTTTTGCCAATTCAACAGCGGATCGTTTGACGCCAAAAAATGAGAAGTCAGTTGGTAGTTTTTTAGCTATATGGATTTCATTTCAAGATGACGGCCAGAATCAAGGTCTGCGAAACAATATCTTCGGAATCTACAGTCAGATACTGATAATTCAAACGCCATTCTGTAGCTAATGTCAATTATAATTACCTTACACAACTTTGAAGTTTAAACACCTTCCTGCTGACCTGTGACGTTTCAGAGGTCAAATTAAAATACAAATGTTAATTTTACCAAATTTGACATTCATGACCTCGTTTGACCTTGAAGATGTTTACCTAAGGTCACCAAAATTGGACAAAATGTATATCAACCCAACTCCTATATATATACTGTAAGTTTTGTCGTTCGTTCTAGCTTTCATATACTTTCGGAGATATCAGGGAGATGGGAACTTTTGTGCCCCCCACCCCCCCCCCCCCTCCAGTGCTCATTAGTGGCCTCCAGTGCGCATGTTAACCCGCGCTTGACCGGGGGTGTGAGCCAAACACCATTGACGGGGGAGGGGGCAAAAAGTGTCCCCTCGTTATCTCCAGAACCAAGTGTCACAGAGAGACGCACAATGCGGCAATCCAAATTCTCCATAACACCCATCTAAGGAACACTTCATTTTGTCAAGTTGAGGTCACATGTCAGGTCAATGTCAGTCAAAGGTCAAAATCGAGACTCGTTTATCGTCTACGCTTTCCATTCAAAGACTTCACAATCACTTGAAGTATTTCTAACAATATAAGCAGCATCCTGCATGGGCAGAAATCGAGATTTGTGGCAGAGGTCAAGGTCAAGGTCAGGTCACATAAGGTCATTATTACATTTTTGTCTAGTAAGTCATATAAAACATGTTTCATAGATCATCTGACAAGTAAAATGTAATTATCATCATCATTTAACCATCCAAAATAATTTAAATTAGGCTAAGGTCACGGTCAGGTCAAGGTCAAGTCACGCTGCAGCCAAATTTAATAAATGATAAATTATAACCAAAAATATGTGTTTTTTGACCAGATGTAGCTCACAATCACGATGGGTTCGTTTATTTGTCTCTATCTGGTGTATAACCCTTCAAAAACGCATTTTCAAAATATGATGTCACTAATTGCCGAAAATAGGGAGCAATAAATCAGTAAAAAAAAAACATTTTGAAATTATGTATGGATATTAATAATATGCAGTTACATGACATTTATTCCTGATTTGGATATCTTTGAAACTTTTGGTTTGTGAACATTAAAACAAAATTGGGTCAAAATCCACAATTTTAAACAAACTGAGGTAGCCATTTTGTAGCCCCTGAAATTTTGTATATTTTTTCGGATTGTAGTTCAGTTCAAATGTGTTATTTGTTCGGCCTGTCAAACATATGCTGGTTTTATCATAAATGTCGTGTGTAGTGACGTCACTAAAATATATATATCTAAAAAATAATGGTAATATTTGTTTTACAAAAGATGTCTAACTGATATAGAATATGGTACCTAAAGTTTGAGCACGATAGTTCTATTGTTCTCAGAGTTATCTCGAATATTCGTCAGGAGGGCAATATTTGCCCCCCCCCCCGGGTCAAGCGCGGGTAAAATCATAACTGTTGTATAGCCCCACTTTCAACATACAGTCGGTCCACTTATGATCATTCCTAGCTCTGGGTCTCCCACGGTAGTCAAGACGATAAAATGTCTGAATCGTGCACCGAGGCAGGGCCGGACCAGTTTCACATTTGGCCCTGTGCCGGCTGATACTTGATGGAATCTGCACCTCTCTGTGTTGACCCGACTCACACAGGCTGATCGGGTGATAATTAATAGTAATTTAGACGGGTCAACACCTCTCTGTGTTGACCCATCTCGGTTTTAACCTCCTCAGTCCTCAAAGCTGCTCCATCTGCAACTGAACTGCTCTGTGTAAAGAATAGGAGCAGGTGTGCTGGAGCAGCTTTGATAAGGTTAGAGTAGAGACGCCATTGAATACAATACCAACGTAAACGTTCATACTGACATGTGTATAAACAGTTAGCTAATCGTGTTAATGTGTTAATTACCAAGACGCGTTTCGTATTATTCACTTGTTAAATTGGTGATTCAAAGGAAAAACTTTTTTGAATGACCAGCTGAAGAAGTGATTAATACGAAACGCGCCTTGGCCATTGATTGGAAATATGAGGAGTACAATGTGCATTGTGCATGTACAATACCGATGGCCTCATCTCAGTGTGTAACCATAGCGCCGCGTAATAGCAATGGGGGATGATTTGTTGGCCGACTGTACACTGTACAGTGTAATGCAATTTCCGTGCACTTTTTCGTCGCCACTGGCACAGCTGTCGATGCTCCACGCAGTGAAATCAATTACAATTAGTATACTGTAGACCTAGCCCTCTGGTGTCAGGTGCGAAGGCATCAATGATTGGATTGGATTCGACTGCGTGCGGCACCGAGAGACGAGCCGTGCGGCACCGACAGACGAGCCGTGTGGTGCCGACAGACGAGCCGTGCGGCACCGACAGACGAGCCGTGTGGTGCCGACAGACGAGCCGTGTGGTGCCGAGGCAGCCGACTGAACCTTTGAGCCATATTGTACAGTGGGTATGTATGTCTATTGTCTATCCAGGTCCAGTTCGTTCTGGCAGAGGCAGTGACAATTTAGCGATACCCAATACCCATCGACTATGCATAACGGCAATGTGGCTGAATAGATGCAACAAATACGAAGCAAGGATTGAAGATGGAATAGTTTTGCATACATGCGCAGCCCTGCAATCTTACAAATATACGATATGTTGAGTTGCTGGCAGTCTCCCGCAAGAACAGGTTAAAAGACTCATTTTTCTTACAGAACCATGGCAAGGTTCTACGTTGCTTCCATCGTTCCGGAATGAACGGCCAAAGCTGCCTACGGCGTCACAATTTTATGAGTATAAAATCACTCAACGTTAACCCAAGTTCGACAAAAAACTATCCCTGACCTCTACACACAAAACCAAACATCGCCTGTCTCTCTATTAGGTATGTTCAGAGGCCTTTGTCCTGTTTTGCGGCGTTGACGGCAGTCAGAAGACAGTCGGACATACTGCGGTCGTTTGCCATTGTACTCCGGCAAGCCCACGCGGGCGCATTGTATTGATGACAGGAAATCGAAAATATCGCCTGACGCACACACAGGGCATACGGCAGAGAAGCTGCAATATTGGCGCCCGCGCGTCCGCAATCTGTGTAGTGAGGACTGAGGAGGTCTGAAGCGTTAAACAAATATCAATCGATGAATGATGTCGATAATTATATGTGAAGCAATGCTAGGGACTTTTGTGTCTTTGTTGGTGAGGCAAGACAGCACAATATGGATGCATTAGATACGTAATGATTAAATTCTCGCCCGGGTACTACGTATTCACTATGTGTACCTACGGACAGAGCGTCGGAGTTGGGTTGTGTCTATGTCCCCCTGAGTTTCGTTCGTAACTAAGTTACAACTTTGATTAAAAAACGAGCGTGCTGCTTGTAACGAGAGACAGCGCAGGTGCCTGAGTTTTAAAGTCATTGGTCAATTGGTGACCTCTAAAGTCTAGTTAATTATTCCGAGGTCACAATAAAATGCGTCATAAAGTGCTCTAGAAGCTGCCACTACGCAAAAAAAAGTTAGCTTATGCTATCACTTATGTTACCGCAGGTTGTCGACCTCGCTCAACTCTGAACAGGTCACCCGTGTCCACTATGTCGGTGGAAGACACCAATGTCACGTTGCCACACACCCTTGTATATGATTCTGAGTATCACACACTCGGAAACAGCACAAGTTACACGGATCGATACTTCGGGACGCAAGTTGAGCCTTGAGAAATAGCCAATACTAGTGCTAACCCGTCCGTTCCGCTGGTCGATTACAGGTTAAGTTGTTCAGATTACGTCGGGGTCACCAATGCGGCTGGCTCGTGTCAGCAGAAAATGCCACTGAGATTTGGAACTTTTTCTACTGGCACGAGCCAGCCACATTGGTGACTCCGACGTGATCTGAACACGCAACCTTCTGATCTGGACTCCGTGGCGCAATGGTAGCGCGTCTGACTCCAGATCAGAAGGTTGCGTGTTCAGATCACGTCAGAGTCACCAATGTGGCTGGCTCGTGCCAGTAGAAAAAGCTCCAAATTTCAGTGGCATTTTCTACTGGCACGAGCCAGCCACAAGTGATGGTGCAAGCCAGAGATAGGAAAATAGTGAGTCAGGGATTAATAACTAATAGCTTGTACTACCCGTGACAAACTTGTACCTATAACGCGTTTTTGCACCCGTCATACCTCCAATATACTCGTAAACAACAACGGTGCCTGATATACACCCGTGCGACCCGAGTTATCCCTGTTGAAGACGTAATAAACACGTTATAACTGGTACACACAACTGTCATACCCATTGCGCACCTATCACACCCGTAAAACCCGTGAAAACTCCACACCGCTTTAGCGTGTATGGTCATTTAAATAAAGCCGTACCGCATTTCGATGGTCTTCGTTTCGTAGTAATTTCGTGGTTTCTTATCATTGAATGTGACACTACAGAAACCATGATCGATTCTGATTAGCCTTTCACTATAATGAAGCGATTTAAAAAGTATCCATAAACTCGTTTTTTTCAGTAAAGCATTACTTTACATCGCCTTCTACTATCTTGCTTCTATTTATGCTAGTTAATATAATGCAACTTAACCCAAAACTGCACTACTTAAATACGTCCAAAACTAAGTTTAAAACACAGTCATAGAATACTGGTTCAAAGATAAGTGAGTTTCTAGTCAATGAAATCCTTGAAGTTGCATACCATAGCACGTGCTCATTTTTATGGTGTGATGTGTTTTTAAAGTTTCGTGACATAGATTAGACGCGCCTCGAATAGTAATATAGATGGTCACTGGTCATCGGTTACGGGTCATGGAAGATACAATTTTCAATTTGTATCTGTATGTATGCGTTAAATTGTCCAAAATAGGGCAAAGAAAGGTTCATAGCAATCTGTTGATATCCGTGAGTTATTTATGAAAAACGATGGGGTTGGCATCCAATTACCCGGAGTGGGGGTTCGGGCGCGTATTTTCCTGCTTTATTTGGTTTTGAATCGGGATCTTTATGCCGGCTTATAAGTTTTTTTAAATGTCCGGCACTTGTATTTTTACCTTACTCAAGGTTTAATTTTGTTGAGTGCAGTTTTCTGTGGTGTTCCTTTTTATAAATGTCTTTGTATACCGTGTTGGAGATTGTGTTGCAGCTCTGTCCGGCAAAACACAGCATAATGTACAATTTATGGCATGCGAGTTTTAAGCTGCTGAAGCTAGTTTGTAAAAACAAGAACGCCTCTTCTGGTCGTGATGACAAATAAATGTGACATTGACAAAGTTAACAAAACATTTGTGCTATTAACCTTTGACATGTTTACATGTTGCAGGTGAACTGCGTGTAATTTTCCATCCTACCGAAAAACGGAATCACTTTACACAAGAGCACTTAATCTTGCGAGCGACTCATTCAACAAATTGTCTCTATTGCATTGTAAATTTTGTCTTGCCCTACTTCTGACTCAAATACAGACCTCACATGTACGCTGGACAGTAAATGGTACGGTTTGACAGCCGTATTCTTCCAATTAACGTGGGAACATCAGACACGCGGCCGGTGTCTATCAATAGTGGCTCAGCGCGGCCGTGAGGCGGCGGTTCTCACGCCTATGACGTCACTGGTTATTCACTACGGCCAGGTCGACAGCGGGCCGGCGGGCGCTGTTGATTTGCGCCGTCGGCGTCGCCACTGCGTCGGTCCCACAGAGGTGTTTGCCTGCAATTACCGTGCGACCACTCAGCGGCACGCAGCGGACACAATAACGCAACACAAACAGGGCAGCGCGGCACAATGTGCGGCTCTGACAGACGGAGAGACAGCGGCACTGTTGGCCGATGACGCAGGGGACAGTCAGATGGGCCTGATAAGTAATAGTTTGACAGCCAATGTGTAACAGACAGAAGGTTGGTCCCGGAGCAACCAAAAAAGAAACATTTGAATTACCCCAGTTTCATGAGCAGCTGATAGAACGGATCAATTCGATCAGCGAAATCAACGGAAGTTTCGTCTCATATAAACGGGCCTAAAGAAGTGTTGATTCATGTAACTGGTCTTAGACCCGTTTACCTGGTTTAAGACACGGGTCTGAGGCTCGTTTACACGAGTCGAAACAGGTCTTTACGTGTCCTAGACCCGTTTTCATGAGTAGAAACTTCCGTTGAGGCGGCCGCACACTGGGCCATTCAGCGCGCGATATCGCTGCGATATTCCGCAAAAAAGCTGAGCCGGACCAGCTTTTCCACGGCTGGCGGGGGAATGTCGTGACAACATCGCGGAAATCCGCGCGCCGAATGGCCCAGTGTGCGGCCGGCTTTAGACCCGCTTACATTAGTTGAAAATGCCGTGTATTTAGCTATCGAGTGTACCCGTTCCCAGCGGATTTTTTAGCTGCTGATGTAACAGAGTCATTGTCTATTTATTCATCGGCCTCACGCGGACCACTGGTGTTATTCCCCAGTCGATCGGTATATCTTCTCGGTGTTTGTTGCCGTCGGGCAGATGACAGCCGATAGACAGGCAGACGGCAGTGCCGTGACAGCCGATAGACAGGCAGACGGCAGTGCCGTGACAGCCGATAGACAGGCAGACGGCAGTGCCGTGACATCGGCAGTGATGACGGCAGTCCCGCGACGGCGGCCCATACAGAACAGTGAGCTCTTTTGTCTGGCAGGGATGACAAACACTGCATCGCAAGCAATTACAATAAATAGTTCCATACTCTTATTTGTAGGCTGCATTAACATTTTTAGCCGCAGTGTAAAGATCAAGCTCAAACACCAGCAGCCTAACTTTGTCATTAAAAAAGGTTCCTGCAGCAAACGGCCGGTCACATTTCGTCCGATTTAGAGAGAGGTCAACAAATCTCATCATATATCCGATAGCAGATCAAACTCGTGGGCGGACTACTTGACTACTCGTCTGCTCGGGTGCTTTCAGCTTCCTTTGCGGCGGCCACAGAAGCGGCGGAAAGCGGAAACCCGCCTCCGAGCCTCCAACTATGACACGACAAAGTTGCTGACCCCAACTTTATCGGGCCACATCAGCGGAGTTTGACACCGCCTTCCTGCCCCGCGCGGCCCTACTCGCTCCTGACTGTCAGTGGTCAGTGTCAGTTGGAGATGTGGGTGGATGGGTGTGGTTGGTGGGAGTGGTGTCCGGCGTGGGGAGGTAAGACGACTCCCGACGATATCCCCACCCTGCAGCACATCAAAAGCGAACTCAGTAGGCTAGGATCGGAGTCATCATCTCCAAGTACAACTGAAACGGATCGGAAGTTGACATATGTCCTGATGTTATGGAAACAAATATCTCAAAGTCGTATAATGATGGAAACATGTTTACATTTTTTTTCGAGTTGGAAGATTTCCACTGGGCGTCGCTCGCCGACCTGTTCATTCGTCCATCTGTCCGTCCGCCGGAACATTTTGACAAGTGTAGGCTGAACAGCTCGTCCGATTTCGAAGCGGATGTTATCGTTCATAAGCCCGATTTGGTGAAAAGAGGGACAGACAATAGTACGATTTGCAGGTCAATCGCTGGACGAGGTACGATCCAAGTGCCAAGTGGTGGGCACCTACAGCACATATGTAGACCTCTAGTCGTCCAGGTCAGGTGTTCGGTGCAGTCTTTGTTTATTCACTGGGGTTGCTGATCTCGAGAAGGGCAAGCTTAGCCCATCAGAGGGTAAAAACCTGGACATGATATGGTCATTAGATGTCTTCTGCCTGTGAACATGGGGCTGAGCTACCTAGGCTACTGACCATATATTTGGTGTGCCGATATGGCACACTGAAAATCTGGTGTTGTATCAATGGGGGTGTCACGTGTCACGTGGCACATGGCATGTTCCAAAATATACATTCGACTTTTAACTAAAGGCCAGTGATATAGTGCCAACTGCCAGCGGGCAGTACCAGACACTATGTTAGTACCTACTGAGAAAGTAATGTTGGAATAAAATATTGAGAAACCAGAAAACTGAAACGTAGTTATAGGTATAATGATGACAGAGGTTCTGCAGTTTGCCTTCCCCTCCAGGCCGGCTGGTATGGTCTGGTCTGATAGTGTGCCGGGGGACGGTTCCACAGTCAGGGCCGGCCAGCAGCTCTGGGCGGCACAGGCGCTGCTCGGGGGCCGCCTATTTGTCGGCTGACAGACGGCCAACCCCGTGTCGGCTGACAGGCGGAGCCCCGTGTCGGCTGACAGACGGCCAACCCCGTGTCGGCTGACAGGCGGAGCCCGTGTCGGCTGACAGACGGCAAGCCCCGTGTCGGCTGACAGACGGAGCCCCGTGTTGGCGCCGCTGTTGGCGCGCCGCCCGCTGGACCGTCGCGGCCGATGTTTGCTCTGTCTGTGGACGTGGGAACGGAAGTGGTGCGACGCTGCGGCCAGGGGAGATGGGGGAGAGACGGAGAGGTGGCAAACGACAGGATTAGAGACAGGCAGTGCTGACAGAGCTGAGAGCTGCCAGCGCCACATGGCTTCTCGCAGGAGGATATCGTGCTGATAAAAAGCCCAGGCTGATCCAATAAAGTCAGAAAATTGAGATAAGTGAGAGCGAATTGATGTTATATTTTTTGAAAAAAAGTATTGACGCGATATAATGGTCGTTTAATCATTAATTTTAATAGTAACCAATAAAGCAGCTAGATTTTGTTTAGGCATATATATACTGTGCCATATAAACTGATCCACGTCGGAAAACTGTTCCATAAACCTTTGGGGTCAATCCGCTTCAAGCATCTTTGAAGTGGTCTAGCGGTTGTTAGGGCTATATATAGACATGTAAGCCAAGACAAATACCGAAGCCATGTCGGCCCTACTCGCAGGAATGACCATCAAAGAACAACTGAGAAGGCTATTTGTGAACACAACCTCAGTGCTGGCCACTCATCTCCACCTCCAGATGGGAATAATGTCCAATCCCCAACCCAGAGGCCATGGCATCGATCATTGGGGAATAAGCTTGTGCGCTAAAAGTGAAGTTAGGAAAAAGGGTTGCCAAATATGTTGTTTATGCATGGCGTTTTGTTAAGAACTATTTTCAATCAATTTTTTAGCGATACATATATAGCAGTATATCCTAATTTTGGTATACAACATTTGTGAATGTAGTGAAAGTCTAGTACTAGCGTTCGGAAACTAGTATTTGTTGTCAATTGTAGGTTAACATATTAGGTATACAGCATATGTGAATGTAGTATAAGTCGAGTACTGTCATTCCGAACCTGGTATGTCAGTTGTTATTAATTGTAGGTACTAGGTTAACATATAAGCTATTTTCGGCTGTCAGCCCATCTCAGTGCATATCAATAACGCCACAGGGTTATTGATTAAGCCACGAGGCACCAACATAAACAACGGAACACCGTGAAGGCGGCCGCACACTAGGCGATTCGGCGCGCCGATTACCGTTATATCACCGCGATTTTCCGCGCATCGAAGTGATTTTCCATTGAAAACTTTTGATGATCCGCGGAATGTCTCGGCGTTATCGTGGGATTCCGCACGCCGAATCGCCTAGTGTTGCGGCCGCCAAGGAGGCCGCACACTAGGCGGACTCGGCGCGCCGATTTCCGCGATATCGCCGCGACCAGCCGCGACATTCCGCCGCCAGCA
>JARBER010069956.1:0-11795 GCA_030265075.1 Balanus glandula | reverse complement strand
ATACTGTATGCAATGCATACCTTGTAATAGTTTGATTGCTATATGTGCATAGTGTGGTGGAATGCATTTAGTGACATAGGGTTTGGTATTACACAATATTGTTTCCTCACTTATTTTCCCCATTATATCCATCGTAGTACTTCCGTAGTTCCATCGATTTAAGCTTTCCATGAAACTTTTTTATATAATGATCCGTCCTCCCGTCGGATCATTATAAATGCCGGCCCATCGGGTGGCGTGGGGTCGGGGGGCAGCCGCGCTCCCGGGCGAGCTGGGGGACCAGTGCCCCTCGATCGGGCCCCCTGGCCTGAGGAAGGGTCTCCTACCTCTGTCGGTCGGGGAGGGACCAAAGGCGGCGGCAGGGGAGGGCCGGCGGCCGTCCCCCCGCCTGCGACAGCCTCCGCGTATTGACGGGCCCTGTCGACGGCGGGCGGAGGCACCGACCCGTCCCGGCCGCAACCGATAGGCGCTTCAGGCCGCTCGAGTCTCTTACCATCGGGTCTTTGCGGTAGGATGCCCGCTATCGATGTAGAGCTACTTCCCCCGGGCCGGTCCTTAAAACACGGCCCGGGGGCGGGGCCGTCAGCTTCCGGGCGGGGGGCAGCGCCTAACGCGATGCGATCCGCGGCAGCCTCCGCGCCCGCGTCAAAGACGTAGGCGCGGCCACCGGCGGCATCGCTGCGGCGGGCCTCCTTTTCCGGTGAGCTCCCGGGGGCGACGCGGAAAATCTCCCCGGGCATGTTGGACCCGGGAGAGGGAGGTCGGTCCGGTGGGAGGGCGGGGGGCGGGTTAGCGGCGTCCATAGCTTGTTAGATAAGAGATGTTAAATGTTAAATGTTATAATCTAAGAAATAAAGTTACGTTAAGTTGATAAATAAATTGGCAAACAAAGGGGGAGGGGAGAAATTTACGTTACGTTAGGAACAGCACGGTGGGAGCCTCCTTATTCGTAGGCCCAACCTCCGTCTGGTCTCAAGGAAAAGAAGCGATCGTCGAAAGGGGACCTAAAGCCTTCCTACCTACCTAATAAAGTATCAATAGTATGGCGGCAGCAACAAACCTACGTGCAAAGATAAGTGCGCACAACCATGTTGGAGGTGTGGCGTTGGAGGGCTCGCTCGGAGGGCGGCAGGATCTGAGGCCATCTGTTGAGTCCCGGACGGAGGCGGGGGCCGAGGCTGGTGGGGCGGGCGGGATCGCAGGCGCCTTCCTCTGCTGGGGAGGGGCGGGCGCGCGAGTCGGGGCAGGGACTGCGGTGCGGCCCGGCCCAGGGAGTTTGCGCTGGACGGGAGCGGGGGCTCCGGATGGGAGCGATGGCCATGAGGCCGTCCTAAACCCCCTGCCTTGCTCGGCGTGGAGGTCACGAGCGAGGCGCTGTCGGTTCAGGTGCTTTTCCCTTCCAGCTGTTTTAAGCTGCAGGTTGGGTCCCATGCCGGATGGGCCTCCCCACAGTTACAGCACTTGAGCTCTGCTTCACAACCGTCAGTGAGGTGATCTCCGGCGCAGCGGCCGCACTTGGGGTATCTGCGGTGGCACAGCCTTGACTGGTGCCGGCCTACGTCCCAGCAGTTCCGGCACTTAGGAGGGGGCGGCACCCATGGGGAGAATGGGACCAGAACATATCCGCAGATAATGCTCTGGGGGATGGTTTTACCAGAGAAACCTAGGCGGATGGAAGGGTTGGGTTGGCGGGGGTCCCTTGACGAGAGGCGTTGGACTGATATTACTCCTTGTTCCGCCAGCTCTCTGAGCAGGTCCTGATTGGACAGCTCGACCAGTTGGTCCGACCTCACTAGTCCGTCTGTCTTATTCAGGCGATCCGCTAGGGTGATTTCCACGGGGACGCCGGTCAGGGAGGGACGGGACATGAGGGCGAGGGCCTGGGCGCCTGTATGGGTCTCAATTAGGAGGGCCCCGGACCGTATGGGCTTCGCCGAGGCGACCTCCCCCTCGCAAACCTTGTCAAGGTCGCGGCGGATAGCAAAGGGATTTGCAGTCCGGAAAGAGCCGCCGTCCTGTTTACGGACTAGCAGGAAATCGCTTGATGAGCTCGTACACGCGTATATGACTGACTGGTGTGTCGTGCAAGCGGCCAGTCACCATATCCATTGGCCGCCGGTGGCCTCCGTGCGCGGCACCGCCACGGACGGAGTGTCAATGCATGGCAAGGTCATAATTACAACGTACGAAACACATGCAACATATACCAAATATACGTAACATACCTACATTTAATATATCCTAGATAGCATACGTCATATGTTATATGCTGTATGCAACGCATACCGTATATGATAGTCTGGTTTGTAGATCTCTATATGTGGGGGAATGCATGTGGGTTTGGCATAGGGTTTGGTATTAGGTTTGGTATAACAAAATATTGTTTCGTCACTTATTTAACCCATTATCATCATCGTCGTTCTTTCATAGTTCCATCGATTTAAGCTGTCAATGATGCTGTTATTGTGTAGTTTTTGGTCGCCTTTATGACCTCGCTGTCGGTGCGCTCATAAACTATAATCATCGGTATTCATTATCGTTATCGCTGCCTGCTGTTTTCCATATTTGGTCATTTCATAACCTTTCCGAGTTGGCTAGTGCGCTAGCAGCTAGCGAGTTCCGAGTTAGCGAGCTTACCTAGTGCGTTGTTTTTGTGAGTGTGGGAGGTCCAAATTGCTATTTCTTCCGCATATATAGCAACTTGTGTGGGATGGTGTGTAAGGTGGAGTTAAGTGCAAGGATGAAGAGGATAGGGCTGTCGACGAATCCTTGGGTGAGGCTCGTGGATGGGTATTTGGTTTCAAACAGATGTCCCACGTATTTTACTTGGAAGGATCTGTTACAGAGATAGTGGTTTATGTATTCATAGAGGTGTCCAGTTAGGCGTATTTTGTTAAGGTAGTTAAGAAGAGTAGTGATGTTTAGAGTGTCGAAGGCGTTGCGAAGATCGAGGAAGACTACTGTTGTGTATTGTTTGCGGCTGAAGGCATATTGTACATCTGCTGTGAGTCTAACCAGGTCATCTATAGTACAGCGACCAGGTAGAAAACCTGATTGATTATTTGAGAGTATGTATGAGAACAGTATGTAAGTCTGTTTTTCACCATTCTTTCGAATATTTTATGCATGCAACTTGTAAGAGATATTGGTCTATAGCTTTCTTTGAGTGTTTGGTCTTTGTTGGGTTTAAGTATTGGTATAATATGCGCATGAAACCATGCACCTGGGTATATGTGAGTGATGAATGTTTCATTTAGAGCTTTGAGTAAGGCTTGTTTTGCTGATGTTCCTAAGTGTTTAAAGCATTGGTAGTGTATTTGGTTTAGGGCCTGGGCATGTGTTGCCCGCTCTGTTAATTGCTAGGTTAAATTCATTTAATGTAAAAGGTTCATCGTTTCGCCGTCGTGACTGCCGGGGTAGTCAGTGTGTCAAAGGCAGGCTGCCGGGGTAGTCAGTGTGCTTAGGGCGCCAAAGGCATTACGTAGATCTAGGAAGACTGCGGTTATATATTGTTCTCTGCTTTTCGGCCAGTCACCTTATGCATTATCTGCGGTAGCGTCCGCGCGCGGGCAGCATATCAATGGAGGGCATGGCAATAATTTACTGCTTACAAAGCACATACAGTTCATACATACCAAATATACGTTAAATATATACATATAGTTCATCCATCTTAAACCGCATACATCATGCGGTATATACTGTATACAACGCATACCGTTTGCAATAGTCTGAGGTCTATATGTTTATAGGGTTTGGTTTGACAAAATGTTGTTTCCCCACTTCTTTTCCCCACTTCTTTTCCCCACTTCTTTTCCCCATTATCACCATCGTTGCTCCGTTGTAATTGTGTGGTTAAGGGCGCCGTATGACCTCGCTGCCAGTGCGCCTGCAGCCCATAAACTACGATCATTATCATGCTCATTATCGCTGACTACTTTTGTTAGTTTTGTTATTTTCATGAGCTTTCCGAGTTTGTATGACACGAGTTTTCCATGTTGATGCTGTTTTCCGAATTCCTTAGTTTTCTTTGCAGTTATTTTGTATGCTGTTTTTTATGTTTCTGTGTCAATTATTGTCTTGCCACTTCCTGATGTTTCCTAGTTCGCTGTTGAGTTTTTCACAAGGTTCTGATTATAGCATGTTTCATTTTGTTTGCTACATGTCTTTTTCTTGTTTACAGTGTACACGCTTGTCACACGACGCGCTGCTCATCCATTCTGGCATTTCTTGTGGCTTATTGTTGCTCTTTGTTATTGTGTCACGCTATGCGTTTTTGCAAGTTTTTGGTGATATATTACCTCCACTGTTTCGGCACTTATCCCCGGTGAAACAAGAATGCAATCATGCTTCGCCACGTCACAGTGCCTACTCGCCGCGAAGCCACGTCTCTTCCCACACCACTGATGCTGTGGCAGCTACATCCTGACCCAGCCACTGACTCTCCATAAGACACACTCAATCATAAGGGAAATCATGGTTCTCCCAGGTGTCCCGAAGTCCTTAGCCACTATGCGAATATTCACAAGCTCCGAAGCATGCCGGGTTTTAAACCTTACCATAATCTTAGAACACTAGGCGGAGAAGGTGCATATGAAACTACGCCTGTTTCTCCTCACTTGTCACTGTCTTCACTGTTGTTTTGCCCGGGCGTCTGAATTCGAGTCTCATTGGGCGTGGAGGAATGCCGGCTCCGAGGCTTTCGCTGTGCGGCCCTGTAAAGTTGTCTGACTTGAACCGGTTTGTAAACTCTCTTGAAGGGCTTTTTTGTTTTCTAAACGTACACCTAATTATGTTAAGAATTCTGACGTAGCTTTGCGTGATATCTTCAGAATGCTGAATAATTTAAGGTTGTGTCTTACGGTTATGCCTAAGTATTTGTATTGTTTTACGTATGCTATTATTTCGTCGTTGATATTGGGACTTGGGAGGACATTCGAAAAATGCATGTACCCGTTGTTCTGAAAAGAAGAAAAATATAAGTGCTATTGATTTGGAAGGGATATTTTTTAAACCTTATATGTTACACCAGTCAAGGACCTGATTTAGTGCTGATCGTATTAAATATGGAGATCTGTCTTTACTTGGATATGTGAACCATATTTCGATATCATCTGAGAAAAAAAAAACAGTATTTAAGGTCATTGGTTATATTTTTGAATATGTTCCGTATCATGATATTTATGATAATGATTATGATTATTTCCGTAAGTAATTTTTCGATCCACAACATACCTGCTGCCTAATGTTTATCTTTTCTTTCCAAACTAATGACCATCCACGGTTACATCGGGATATAAATCAGTTTACAAACTACGTCTCCCAAAGGTCTTCGACACAATAACAGTACACGACGCACGACATAATGCTGGCCGGTCAGTAGCTAAATCGTCTGCACATTGACGTACATCTACGGGCGATCTGCGTGGGTTGGCATAATGAGAATCTGTCGGGGGACAGCTATACCGATGTTTTCTGGAGAGAACAGTCTCAAGTATTCCCTCAATAAGTCTGAATTAAATAATATCAGTTTATGTCATGTTTTTAAATCAATGTTGTTAACGAATCACAAGAAAGTCTGACGTCATCTACATGTTGCACCCAATGACGTCCGTTTACACATTCATGCGCACTACACCTCATAACTTGCGCTTATTTGATTCTATGTGAGTCCTGATACGTCCATTAATAATTCGTTCTAATCGTTTACATGCACAGCTAGTGTCAAGTGAGAGAAATAGGGCGATAGCTAGAGGGAGAAGAAAGAAGTTGATCATTTTTGAGAATATGTATAAGGGCACTATCATGCCAAATTCATGCCAAAAAAGGGCTACAAAATCAGCTCTTACTCGTTCACTCCCGTTACCCGCCACAGACCTATTCCCTGCATGCAAAGAGTATATGCTCAGAATGTGGCAGGGACGAGGTCACCTCTAAGCTTAAGGATTTGAAGCCAAAGCTCGTTCCATGGCATTATGTCACTCGAAAACTGAGAGTGGAAGAAGTCTCCCTTTGTCGGCTACGTATTGGCCACACATACTGCACCCACAAGTACCTGCTTTGCGGTGAGGAGCGGCCGCGCTGCCCCCGATGTGGAGAGGCGTTGTCGGTGCGCCACATGCTGATATCCTGCCGGCATCTTCAAAGGGAACGTGTGAGGTTCTTTGGTTCGAGCACTCTTACTCTGAAGGAAGTTTTGGATGATGATTCGTGCCACATCGCTGAGTTTTTTAGTTTTCTTGCTCATGTCGGTTTTCCTGTGATATACTCCGTTTCTTAGGTGCTTTTTACGTCACATCTTGCTTTCGGTTGCTAGTTATTTTGCATTCTCTTCAGTTTTATGTCACCTGCTCGCTGGTTTCGTAGCGACTACGTCAGGCTTTCATACCCCACTGTTGGGTGCAATGATCGTTAGAGTGGAGGCAATGTTATAAGCCAGAGGTTATGGGCGCCACATAGCCATGTAGCTGCGGCGCCCTTAAACCCAAATCATCATCATCACCAGCTTATATGCCGTATTATATGGGTCCCAAGACTGCGTCGACCCGTCGCCTTGTCAGATGTGCACCGTAATACAGCCGGCAACGTGGTGTCCCCCGTTCGGGGCCTTTCGTCGGGGCGATTTACAATCGCCGAGGCAATTTGTACGCATGTCCTGCCATCCATCCCCACCTCGCTTCACTTAGCCACTCCGGGAACAGACCTCACACATCAGTCACAAGCATTTCAGTATATAGGTGTTAAATTAAAATGTTATGTTAAATTAAATACATGGGTATCTGCTGTCTGGCAGTGACAGACCTGTGTGTCCTAGATGCAACGTGCCTCTCACTGTAGCGCATGTCTTACTCACATGCCCACAGTTTGCTAGAAAGCGTGCAAGGCATCTCGGCCAAGTTATAGCAAGTGTGACGCTGAGCCACCTTCTTGGTGATGATTCCCATTGGATCCATTCCGGTCGTCTTTTTTCGTTCATCCATAGCATTGATTTTGCTGTGACATTTTCACAACAGTAAGTAGATAGGCACCTGTTATGGGCGCAAAATGACCACGCAGTCGTCGCGCCCCTAAACTCCAATAAACAAACAAACAAAGGAAAGTCTGTAGTGTTCTGTTGGATTCCGAGCCATGTTGGCATCTCTGGCAATGAGCGTGTGGACGAAGCTGCAAAACGTGCGACGCAAGTGCAGTGCACTCGTTTTCTTTCGTTGCCGGCCAGTGACCTCTTTGCTCCCTGTTCAGCTTATGTACGTAGTAAGTGGCAGGAAGATTGGGAGAGTGCTGGCTCTTCAAAACTAAGGGCGATCAAGCCACGCATTACTCGATGGGCGTCCGCATCCAGAGGTCTGAGGAGAGAGGAAGTAATGTTGTGCCGTCTCCGAATCGGACACACCACGCACGGCTATCTGCTCTCTGGGGAAGCAGACCACGTTGCCCTTCCTGTGGTGAGAACCTCTCCGTGTCGCACGTGCTAGTTCACTGCCGAGATACTGTCGGAACACGTGCTCGTTTTTTTGGAAGCACAAGTCTTTCCCTGAACGACCTGCTTAATGATCACTCGTTGCATATATCACAGATATTCTGTCTTCTCGCCAAGCTGAAATTCGCAGTTATATACGCGCCTTCTACGTAGTTATGACACTCGACATGTGTATTTGTTTCTCCCTGTTTTTATCTAGTTTATGTGCAAAATTAGTCGTCTTCATTTAATAATTTCGCTTAGTTGCTAGAAGTCATGGGCGCCAAATAACCAGAGTAGTTGTGGAGCCCTTAAGCCCAAATCATCATCATCATCATTGTCCATGTTTAGTTATTATAAACGTGAGCCTTGGAGCGGGTGGTCCTCCCGGTTGGGGGAGGTTTTGAGGAAGGGAAAGAGGCACCCCGTGTGACCTTGGGATGTTGGGGTGAGGGGACGTGGTCAGCGTCCTGTAGAGCTACTCCCGATCGTACGGTGCCCTTCGTCATCCTCGGAGAGTTCCGAGTCCGAGTGGACAGAGCTTTCGCTCTCGCTTTCCGTACGTTTGCCGGTCGAAGCCGGGGAGAGGGTAGGGGAGTCCTACGGAGGGGACTCGGAGGGAGGGGGAGATTTGCGGGATGCCGGCTCGGTTTGGGAGGAGGCAGGTTCTTGGGGCGCTGGGAGCGGTCTGACTGGAGTCTGGGGTTTGGGGGGAGGTGGAGGGGAGGGGGGAGGAAGGGGATGGCTTACTTCTTCCCGGCTTGGGTGCAGAGAAGGAGTGGGTCGCCGAGGAGGGGGAGGGGTTTACCGGCCTCAAGGGGTATTTGGGAAGGGCGGGTAGCAGGGGCTACTCGAGCGGGAAGAGAGGAGGAGCAGGACGCGGCCGCTGGCTGCGGTGAGGGACCTCTCCTTGGCCTCTTTGTAGGCCGGGCACTGCCGATCCCATGCCTGATGGGCGTCCCCACAATTTCGGCATGACGGGTGGCTCCGCAGCTCTCGTGGGTGTGATTCCCGGCGCAGTTGCCGCGCGTGGGGTGTTTCGATCGGCAGGATCGATCGGTGTGTCCGATCCTCCAACACTTGCGGCACAGGCAGGGGGAGGGGGTCCAGGCCTTAACCGGGACGGCTAGGTAGCCGCAGAAGATCTTGGGTGGCAGGGTCAGCCCACTGAACCGAATGCGGTTTAGGGGGGTTGGGGGAGGAGCGGCGGGAGGTGAGGCGGACCACTTCTGTAACACCTTGGGGGCCAGTTCGAAACGCATCTCTCCCTCGCCGCACCAGGCGATCTCGGGGCAGTAGACTAGTCCTTTTACTGAGGTAAGCCGATCGGCAACTTCAGCGGTCACCGGCATCCCCATGAAGTGGTTGATGCCGAGGAGAATTTGATTCTGCTGGGTGGAAACCGTTTGAATTAGCATAGCCCCGGACCGGAGGACTTTTGCCGAGGCCACATCTTGGCAGAGCGCATTACGTGCACGGCGGATCGAAAAGGGGCTGACCAGTGACCACCCCTGCCCAACTCTCTCCGTCCTGGCGTTTAAGGAGAAGGAAGGCGGGCCCATCTGGGGGCTCGCGATCCGCAGGCAGCAGAGCTCTGCGTCGCTGGAGGGGTGGTGGGTCTGGGCGGCCGTCTACCCCAGGATCGCCTGGGAAGAGCCTCTGACGGCCTCGGGCCCCATGGTGGGGATGGGTAAGGAAGGGACCCTCGCTATCCCCTTGGGATGGCGGGGGAGCCTCTGCCCGGTCTCCGGGCACTTCCGGAAAGTCCCGTAGGGCGTCTCGGAAGGAAGAGGGAGGGGACCTGCCCTGAGAGAGATCAAAATACTCTGTTTTGGGACACCCTGGGTTTGGTCCGAGGGTCGGGGGGATGGGGGAGGGAGGTGGCGGGGTAGCTCCGTTCATGATGGATGGATGTTCGGTTAAGTTTATGTCAACTGTTTAAATGTTATGATATAATCTAAAAGTTACGTTACGTTAAGTTAAAGCAAGGAAGCAATCAAAGGGGAGGGAAAATGTACGCTAAGAAATCAGCACAGTAGGAGCCTCCTATCTCGTAGGCCCTGCTACTGTCTGATCTAATCAGTATCCTATAATTGCTTCTAAGCCAAGGTGCCGAGTGGGAAATTCAAACTGGAAATCAGCAAAAAGAGTGGGAAATTCAAAATAAAAAAGGCCTTTTCAAGAATGAACACGTCTTGCTCGCAAACAAAACCTTATCCATTTTCTGGCTTTTCACATATTACAAAGAAAAAGAGAGGAAAAATAACATCAAAAGTGCATAAGAGTGGAAAATAAGCATTCAAATTAAGAAAAAGAGTGGAATATTATTCCTTTCAGGGTGTCGCTTTACACCCAAAATTCCCTATTCTAGGACACTGGTCAAAAGTATGCTAATAAATGTGGAATACTTTGAAAAATATACCTGGCGGGGATTCAAGCCTACAAGCCCATCGAAGCGACGTCAATGAACCATAGCACTCCTGACCAACCGGCCAGCGTTGCGGCACATGACCGCAACGCTAAGGATCAAGTATTATCTTTGGATTAGCTTTGATTAGCTTTGGTAATGAGGATTAGCTTCGGTTGAGAAAGGGTGAGCTGAACTGGTCCATTACAATTGGCTGCTGTTTGGATGAACTGGTACCTTTTCTGCCAACGTTGTATGAGGAAACTAGGCAAGATGTATGAGGAACGAATTGCAAAAGCTAGAAAGCGCAATAATGCATAAAGCGACGTGATAAAACAATAACTATCAAAACTGCATCACAATGCACTGCGCAGTGGAATCTGAGCTGAAGTCCGCCAACGGAAAGGAACATATTCCTGGTGAAATGGGGCCCAGAACGCTAAGCTGTGCCGCATCAGAAGATGCGAGGTGCATTACACAACACCGCGGCATGCAAACGTCATCGTGACGTCAGCAGCAGCCCATGGCCGGAGGCTTCATACACAGTTCTCGAGAATCCAAATCAATGCAACATACAACAATATCACAATAGTACAATTGATGATAGCAATGTAAACATACTATACGCATCTGCAAGTATATAGAATGCGTCACCTTTCAAAATAATTGCATAGAAACAATATTAACATCAGATTAATTAAGTATCATATATTTTGTGATCACCTCATGCCATATGTTATAAGCTCACGCACCATTTACCATTGTCTTCTTCACCACTCCATTTTCGTTGGTTCCCTGTGTTACCACGCTGTCTCCCTGGGTCCGTCTGGCAATAAACTCTGCCTTAGTTGGACGGACTCTTGGGAGACAGCAAATGACCTTTGGATGAAATAGACTAGATTGCCTCTGCGACCTTAAGCTGTAGTACCTGTTTGTATGATCCCCTTGGCCCTTCACTAACTTGCATGTACAAATGTAAACCTCCCTGTAATAGACAAATCGCCTAATGGCAGAATTTAACATGAGAGCTTATGGAAAGTCAGCTGATTCACGCGTAATTTCCCGGTCTTGAGACGGTGTTGTGGACAGTCATTTGCTGGATTTGGCATTGACTACTTTCAGCCTTCTGTTTTGATGTATAATGTATATGCATGACAAATGTTGAGTGTTTTTACTTAACATGCAATTTGTATGGCCACACCTCTTAATGTGGCCGTCCACTGCACGGCGCCTAATCGCCTAACGGCAGAATTTAACATGAAAGCCTATCGAGAACGCGCTGAACGCGGTATCGCCGCCTGCGGATTCGAACCCGGGAAATTACGCGTGAAGCAGCTGACTTACCATAGGCTCTCACGTCAAATTCTGACATCAGGCCATTAGGCGAGAGCGCAGTGGATGGCCACCTATAGCAGGGAGTGCCGCGTCTTGTTATTATTTTGTTTTGGTTTAAAGTAAGGTGCTGTGGTCAATGGTCGATGGGATCGAGGAGGGGGCAGTCCTAGTTGCATGATCATGGTTGACAAATTATGCTGTTTATTTCTGGTTGGTTAGGTGACTGTATTTGGTTTTTGTTTCGCAAAATACATTAGCCCTTGAGTGGGACAAACCGAAAAAAACATCACAACACATCACAACACATCATAATACATCTCATCATATCACAAACATCACAACAAATCACAACACATCACAAATCACAGCACTTCAAAACACATAACAAAATATCACTACACATCTCACAGAACATATCAGAACAGCTCACCATATCACAAAACATCACATCACATCATAGCGCATCAAATCACATCGCAGCACATCACATCACATCACAAACATAACAACACATATATCAGTCCGCCCCTGTAGCTCAGTTGGTAGAGCGCTGGGCTAGTGACCCAACCGGTAGTGAGAGCCCGGTTCGAGCCG
>JARBER010069955.1:0-18713 GCA_030265075.1 Balanus glandula | reverse complement strand
GGTACACTGCTGGTCCAGTGAACGGTCCTGTACCGACTGTAGGGAGGGGGCAGGGGACATTCCCGTCACAGACTGACCCCGGGCCGGGTTACGGTACACTGCTGGTCCAGTGAACGGTCCTGTACCGACTGTAGGGAGGGGGCAGGGGACATTCCCGTCACAGACTGACGCCGGGCCGGGTTACGGTACACTGCTGGTCCAGTGAACGGTCCTGTACCGACTGTAGGGAGGGGGCAGGGGACACAGCCAGCCGGGTACACACGCTACATGCGTACTCGGCTGGTAGTCACTGAACGATACTGGTGACTAGTATGCAGTATCGACGTCAACATGGATTTGCGCGCATTGTACACAATCACTACTACATTGCATCATATGATCCATGTGCTACCGTGCGCAGCAGATTTGTGTTTGGATCCCCGAAGTTGGCTCTGGTATTATGCACATTGCACAGTGGAGCCCTTGGCATAACATTGATCAGGATATGGGATATTTCCGGATTCCTCGGCTCACTTGGTATCTGAATCTGGTGTCCCAATCTCCCATGAGCATCATGGACACAGGAAACATATCCGAAATGCGGATTTCAGCTGGATAAAAAGGGCAAAACATATGTCTAGACTATTCAGGGTCCAGTGATTCAATGAACACGGCGCACAGGTAATTAATAATCCTGTAACAAATAATGCCTACACCATTCTACAGTTGCTGAAACACGGCGCTCACTCGCAAACTGTCACTGACAGAGCGCAGAGCAAGACAATCGCATCGTGCTGTAAGGTGACCAGCCTCCGTACCTCATACTTCATTTCCAGCTCGACAACCACCCACCACATCCGGCGCATTAAACACATCTCCCCCGGAAACTCGGCACATCCCGCCACACACGTGGCATATCGGCTTATCGCACCCAGCTGGCGACATGGGCCGACCCGCCGGAAACCGCATAGTAAACACCGGCTCGGCATCGTGCCATCGCGCATACGTCACATTCGGCTACATTATGCCGCGACGGCGTCTGCATTGGCGGTCAGCGGAGACCGGCTTAGGTGCGGCCCAGCTGAGGCGCGGTGCGGTGTGTACGGCAGAGTTGGCCGGGCGGACTCCGCGGTACGTCACTGCTGAGGTGCGGTGCGGTGTTAGTTTTAACTTGGCCTTCTTTCCTTCTGTATTAATCTTATGGAGAAGTCTCTCAGTGCAGGAAGATGATTCTGACCCTGAATCAAGGAGAGCGTAGGTGTTGTATTTTCCCCCATTTTCCCCGTGCACGGTGATGGGAACCACCTGAGGCAGAGCGCCGGTTTCCTGTCCGGCGCAGGCTGACGCTATCACAACACGTGTCGTATGCTCTCCTCGTGCGGGCTGTGAGTCTAGCCCCACTTCCTCGTCATCCAAGGTGTCAGAGTTCACGCTCACGTTCGAATTAACTGCGGAGGGGGCCCGCCACACTCGACACACGTTTGCTGCACTAACACTCCTGTAGCGTGTGGTGCCCGTCTAGTTGTCTGCTCTTCTGGTCTGTTCCATCTGCCTTTGCAGCCAGGTGTCCAGGTCCAGCAGAGTCGGCTTCTTTGGCTGCAGCTCCAGAGCGAATTTTGCCCACCCTCTCCACATATACGACGGGAGCTGTGTCACTGTGCGCCGAAGATTGTCTGTGCTGATTGGGTCTGCTTCATACCCTTGTGATTGTAAAATGGTGACAGCGCAATGCACAGTCAGCTGGAAGGTTTCCAGAGATGACGTGTCATTTTCCAGTCGTAGCTCTGCGATGAATATGCCTTTCAGGTGGACACGCATGATGTCTGCACTTTGGCCGAAGCGATCCTGCAGGGTTATCAAAGCTGCCGGTACAGGATTCCATCATATAGCATTCCTGCGATATCCTGCTGAGCTTTCCCAGATACCGCTGCCTGCAGATGAGCCATCCGTTCCGCATCACTTAGCGATAGTTGCACATGGACCAGAGCTCGGAACAGGCCTATCCAGCCTGTTCCGAGCTCATTTTGACGGATGACCTGAGAATACCGGCAGGGTCAGCCTCGGTATACTCTGCGAATGAAGAAGTATGAGCAGAGGCCGTCATGCCTGTTTGCGGCGGTGCCTGGGCGCTGGGCAGCTCGTCGATCCACAAAGCTTTGCTCTTCGGCGGGCAGCGTGAGCGCCGTGTTGTGTTTCACCGTGTTGCTGTGCTCAGACCGCTGTGCTCTCTGGCCATTCCTGCAGCCATCCATCCTCACCTGAGCTACTTGTGCGCTCTCAGCATCTTGCTCAAACTCATCACCATGTTCTCCCAGTAAATCGTACTGTCCGTCTGCATTGCAAATGCATTCAATCTGCATTCTCAATCGCGTCTACAGCGCCGCTTCTTCTTTGGCAACTTGGAACTCATGCTGCATCTTCATATGGTCTTCTTGACGTTTCAGTTCGTTTTTCTGACGCTCGAATTCAATTGTTTTTGTCCATTTGCCTCACGCCCAGATCCTTTACTTGTACCGGAAGATGTGCCTGGGCAGAAGCCCGTGAAACTGCTGTAACGCAGCTCACCTGTGACGTCGGGCGGCGGGATGAGCCGTGACTCACCCGCGACAAAGGCCGAGAAGGGTGACGTCTCAGCATTTCTTCACCCTTCTCCGGCGCCTGGGGTCCATCCACGACTTCAGTATGTGTCTTGTTCTTTATCTTCAGTTTTTGGCATATGACTTTCAACTTCTGTCAGGGAGTAGCTCCTCAATCAGGTCCGAGAGACCAATTAAATGTCGCTGACGGTCAGACCTTTTTTCTGTTTCTGATGCCGTCAACATTTTGCAGCTAAAGATCGGCCGATGCGGAGTGTACAATTGTGAAGATGGATGTTGTAGTTTATTGGAGACTAGAAGAAACGTAGAATGAAGAACGGAGATTCAGCTGAAAAACAGCAGACACGCGAAGACAAACGCACTGGAGAGCCGCTGCTCAGTTCAGTTTCTCACAAGTTCCGGCAGCGTTACTGCTGCAACTCACGCTGGCATATCAGTTCACAAGTACACCGGCGTGTTCGGGACGCACAGCAGAGTCACGGGCCGCCGATAACTGTTCTCGGCGGCGTTCGGAAGTAGACTGCAGTGGCCGGTTGGGCAACCACGGAATTCACAGACCGAACAGTAGAATATAAGTTTTAAAAAAATGCTAGGCCAACGTTAGATTGCTGAATTTGATATTAGAAACGATGATTGATAGCGAGCCCCGCTCTCGCACGGCGGTGAGTGCTATCTGAGACGCGGTGGCAAGCCACGCTGCCGGGCCGGCACACGCAGCCGTCTCACTGGGAGCCATATGTTCCACAACCAAGTTATAACGGCGCCCCGGCGCTCGGGTGGCTGCGCATTCCACTCGATCTGCGGCAGTTAGCCGCGCTTAAGACGGCCAGAAGCAGAGGAACTAGGAGTATTATGCAACGTAAAATAAAAACTATCTAACCTTCGTCGTCGACACTAGCAGCCAGGTCAATTTGAGTCCCCGTCAATATTTATAATAAATGTTGTGTTTGTCAAAGTTCACCTAATTACTTAACACAGTGTGCAGATGGCCAGTTGAATCCTGACCACCTAGGCACATAAGTTTGTTTCATCTCACCTGATTGAGACCAACCACACATTTAAAAAAACTAAATATTTTACCTCACAACAGTCAGCAGTCTGATGTTGTCACTTCCTTAATCAGAACTTCCACAATACAAATAGGCAAGCCACAATTTTCATTATAATACAATTTTCAAGGACAACATTCTGAAGGCAAACGAAACCATAAACAAATATTGAGAATTGAGGATTATGAAAAAGGGGGAGTGTGGTTGCATACCTACAGATAACACCTAGGAATTAATTACGTCAATTAACCTTTGTGTAATGATGAAAATATCAGGCAGTTTGATTTAACATTGATTATTATTGCATTGATATAATTTACAAACTTATTATGTTATTATTTTCTGAAAAGAGACAAATTCACCTGAAAATAATACACAACTGGAATGACGTCATTTAAAAAAATACCTTACTAAGCCAGAAGATCGACAAAATATGAACTAGCGTGTCAATTGTGTCGCGTATGAAAAAGCGTATGGAAAAGGTCTTGTGAGCTGTGACGTCATTAAATGTTATAATCTGATTGGTTGCTGACCGCAGTTTTTGTGGCTGTGGCATTAGCTGGTACTCCTGTGACCAGGCTATTAAGCAAATGACATCATTCCTTGAAAGCTAATAAATGTGTTGATGATGATGATTCCAGACCCAGTGGCGTAGATGTGTAAATAATATAGTATAGATGGTCGTAAGTACCTAACTTAGGCAAATGGTTTGCTTATGAATGTAATGACTGGTAGTGATAACAATGTTCAAGGTCTCAGTCTTGACATAAGTATTAGCATTTTACATACTATTAGCATATCCTTGATAATGCCATGGAGTAGAGACATACTGCAGGGAAATCACGCCAGTCTCGTAATGTTAAATACGCGACCGGCGCGCTCAGTAGCCCTATTTCGTTACAGATAGTATACGGCGGCCGGCCGCCCGCTTATACACATGGCGGGGCGGGAGACATGACTTTTAAATAGGCAAAAAGAAATAAGTTTCCAACTAGAAGTGATGATGTAAATTGTAAGTCCATACACAATATCAAAAAAGCGGTACGAATCGAATGATGGGTTTTATTCCAAATTATTTGACGATTTCAATGGTGAAAAGTGCTATGGTATACGGCGGCCCGCCAACCTCTTATGCACATGGCAGGGCGGAAGACATCACTTTCAAATAGGCGAAAAAAACTAAGTTCCCATTATAGAAGTGGATCGGAAAAGCAGCCCATATCGAATGTGAGGTTTTATTTCAAATTATTTGACAATTCCAATATTGAAAAGCGCAATGGTATGCACTGCGGCCCACCGCCCACTTATACACATTACACATGGCAGGGCGGGAGACATCACTATCAAATAGGCGAGAAAAAACTACGTTACCACGCTTTAAATGATGATGATACGACCACTCACAATATCAGAAAAACAGCACGAGTCGAATGAGAGGTTTTATTTTTAACTTTTTGACGATTTCAATTGTGAAAAGCGCTTCGTGAGAAGCTGAAGACGTGCTCCGTGAGAAACACATCTAAAGAATATCTTAAGAAAATAAAGAACGAATTCATCGGGATTTGATGAACAACGCTATGCCTTGGTATACTTAATGAATAAATGTTCACTGAGGGCGGTCTACTCTATTTTGAGGAGATATCTAAGCCATGATAATGCCAGGCTGTGAGTTGTGGCAACGACTTGTTAGATATGTTAAAAGGAAGGAATGTAGGTATTCAAAGCACATTTAGCTATGTTTAGGTACTAGGAATCAGGATTTCGTACTATAGGAATCATGTTTAACCTATTGTTATAAGTGGGCCTACTTGGTAATACTTCAGCAATTCACCTCCCTCTACCCAAATGTTTATTTGACATGAGGCATCTTGAAATGAGCATGAAATGACATAATGACGCACAAAAAGAGAACAAAGCAAATAAACAGCTACAGCAACTGCTTTGCTCAAAATGTTAGAACAATAAATTGGAACATTCATATGATTTAGTTTTCATGATGAATCAAAGGTCCCGACCAAGTTCCGGCCCGACATCACTTAGTCCCGGCTTAGTACCGCCATGACTCTCGATGCCGTTAAGCCGGGAACATTTTCCAGAACCTCTAGTGTCTACACTGCCTGCAGAAAATATTCCAGCCACACAGACTACGCTTCTGTAACATTTCTTTCTACACTGGACATCACTAACACTGGGTTTCGAATGTCTGAGTTTTATGTTGACAATAAGAAAGATGCAATTACGAGCGCGAGTCTTAATTTTCAGCAACACTGGCACTCCCAGGTGTAACGCCCCCCTGGAACTAACTTGTGATTTGGAACAGCGCTCCAGCCGTCGCATGACTTACTCATCCAGACAAGAACTGCATCTCCGGACATCACTTACATGTTTATCACGGCACACATTTCCAGACGTGGCTTGCTTTTACAAGCACGACTTACATTTAAAGATGCGCTTGATATTTGAAGGCAACTTATAATTCCAGAGAAACTAGGCTTTCCATGCATGACTCATGTACCCACACTCACGACATACATATCTAGACTCACCGCGTACACATGCAGGACCCACTTCTCGGAGCGCCACGGTTGGCCTTACGTTTCCGGGCGCGACGACGTCGTTGCAGAAGTAGCAGCCCAGCTCGGAGCCGGCGATGAGCTGTCGCGGGTCGCAGTTGGCGGCCCCGGCCGACACCAGGCCCGCGGGCCGACAGCCGTGCCGCATCACCAGGTACGAGTCGTAACCCAGAGCCGCCGTCACCACCACCTGCCAGAGACGGGGGTCAGTCAGCACCACCGCCTGCCAGAGGCGGCCAGAGACAGGCGTCAGTCAGGACCACCACTTGTCAGAGGCGGGCAGAGACAGGCGTCAGTCAGGACCAACACCTGCCAGAGACAGGCGTCAGTCAGAACCACCGCCTGCCAGAGGAGGACAGAGACAGGCGTCAGTCAGCACCACCGCCTGTCATAGACAGGCGTCAGTCAGCACCACCGCCTGCCAGAGGCGGGCAGAGGGCAGAGACAGACGTCAGTCAGGACCACCACCTGCCAGAGGCGGGCAGAGACAGACGTCAGTCAGGACCACCACCTGCCAGAGACGGGCAGATGGAAGAGACAGACGTCAGTCAGAACCACCGCCTGCCAGAGGCGGGCAGAGACAGGCGTCAGTCAGGACCACCACCTGCCAGAGGCGGGCAGAGGGCAGTGATGGCTACCCGTGTACTGGGTACCTGTGTACTGGGTACCTGTGTACTGGGTACCCGTGTACTGGGTACCCGTGTACTGGGTACCTGTGTACTGGGTACCTGTGTACTGTGTACCTGTGTACTGGGTACCGATGTACTGAACACCAGCAATGACACTAACAACCACACTGATAACGACCACCAAATAGTTCTGATCGAAGTTGCAGCTTGATGACCTCTTTCTCAATATGTTCTTCATAATGAAATAGAGCAGACCAAGACAACATGCTTTATTTAAATCAGATATCAATAATATTGATCCCCATCTTCTTTGACCAGCATCCCTTTCAGTTGAAGAAGTGCATACCAGTTTGGCTGCGAGCTGTACAGTGTACATGCAGACAAGTCACATGGCGTATTCGGCCGTCGGCGTCACCAGCATCCTCCACCCGCAGCCGGTACCTTGTGGTGGGCGGCACCCATCACGGTGGGCAGCCAGCGGCTCTCGCGACTGTCCATCAGCAGGAACAGCAGGTCGTGCTGGGTGACCAGCCGGCGCAGCGTGCTGACGTCAGCGCTGACCTGCTGCAGCAGCGCGGCGCTCACCGGGTGGCCGGGCATCGGCACGCTGAGAGACACCCCCTCCGTGACCTGGGTACACACAGACAACAGGCTGATACACCCCCTCCGTGACCTGGGTACACACAGACAAACAGGCTGATACACTCCCTCCGAGACCTGGGTACACACAGACAAACAGGCTCATACACTCCCTCCGAGACCTGGGTACACACAGACAAACAGGCTGATACACACCCTCCGTGACCTGGCCATACAGAGACACAGACTGTATATCACAGACACGGCTTATCAATTCGGAACACAGTTTCGTGATGCTGATCACATGCATTGAAGTTACGACATATTTGTATCCAGTTTTACAGCTTTTTATATCTTCTTACAAAAATTTCACGTACTATCCACAAACATGACACGGCATAAGTTTTGAACCATAGGGCTTACAAATACGGCAGAGGTCTACAATGGTAATCAAATAGTGCAATGGTGTGTGTGTTAGGGTGTATCAAAAACACATTTACCTGATGTCGATCTGTTCGGGTGTTTAAAGTGCTCGATTGGATATGCTAAACGTGAGTGAAAAACATGGAAGCGATCGGTAGTGATTTACAGGTCCAACAGAAGGCTTAAAGAAGAAACTCCAGGGTGTTCTTTGGTTCGGGGTTGACTGGGATGGTGGGCCTGGCGAATAATTGTGATACATTAAAGGTAATTGCAAGTGGCGATCTGAAATATCAAATACCTTTGCTTACATTAATGTCACACATTAATTTTTGCATCAGGTATGGACCACTGCAAGTCATTAAACTATGATCAATTATCTGAAAACGTGTCAATCAAATTGACATAAAACCTCACATTTGTATCGCTTTCAATATAGGTTTGGACCCTAAACCAGCTTGAGTCAATGTATGTGTCACCGCTGTGATGATGTGACGCGAATCTGCGGCCCGACGGGCACTGTGCCGGCTGGCCGGACCGCTGGCGTGATCGCCCGTGGCCGCGAGTCGACGTCGGAGGTCGGCGGGTGACCGGCCGGCGTCTGGGTCGGGACTCGGTGCCGCCACGGGGGCGCCAACCTCTAACGCCACGCGAAAACTATAGTCAGCTGTACAGTCTCGATACAGTTGTATTACCGGAAGCCAATGGGTCTGTTCGCATTCCTTCACTAATCTGTCCTTACCTGCTTCAAATTCCTCCGGTCATTGCCGTGGCCGCTCGAATCTGTTCTGAGTCGATCAAAAGTCGCCCAAAACTCACCTTAGCTCATAATTATTTCTCTCATAAGATAGTATTAAGATTGATGGTATCTGACCGTACCCGTTCTTTCTATGTACTCTGCACTCACCACTCCAGGGAAGATCTCGCGCAGCCTGTGGGCGGCGGCAGCTGCCTTGGGTCGCCGCTGTACAGAGTCCTCGAAAGTGAACAGGCTCTGTCGCACCGGGTTGGAGAACGACACGACGCCGTTGTCCACCAGGGTGATATGCCGCACACCCCAGCCCTGCAGAATTGCACACCGTCAGATACAGCACACCTCAGCCCTGCAGACATTCACACCGTCAGATACACCACACCACAGCCCTGCAGAAACTCACACCGTCAGATACAGCACACCCCAGCCCTGCAGAAATTCACACCGTCAGATACAGCACACCCCAGCCCTGCAGAAATTCCCACCGTCAGATACAGCACACCCCCAGCCCTGCAGACATTCACACCATCAGATACAGCACACCCCAGCCCTGCAGAAATTCCCACCGTCAGATACAGCACACCCCAGCCCTGCAGAAATTCACACCATCAGATACAGCACACCACAGCCCTGCAGAAATTCACACCATTATATACAGCACACCCCAGCCCTGCAGAAATTCACACCATCAGATACAGCACACCCCAGCCCTTCAGAAATTCACACCATCAGATACAGCACACCCCCAGCCCTGCAGAAATTCACACCATTATATACAGCACACCCCAGCCCTGCAGAAATTCACACCATCAGATATAACTGTACACCCCAGCTCTGCAGAAATTAATTTAGTTATGGTTGTATTGCCGCAAACAAAGGGACAGACCACACCTTGCTCCGTTTTGGATCCGACAGTAGCCCCTTCCTTGACCTGAAGGGGTTCTGGCAGAAGAACATCCCCTCCCTTAACTCCCATGACTACAATGGTTGCAATTATTTCGTTAGAGAGAGGGTAGGCAACACACATTCCCACAAAAACCTTCAAGAAAAAGATCACGCAGGTGATGTCAAACTTGTATAATAACATGGTGACCAGTAAATAACGTCGGTTTCGCAGCCGAATCGAATGTGTTGTGAAAACTGACAGTGAATTCGCTGCTTGAGCCTGATTGAGCATATACCAATGAACATGTCCGCGATATTCCAGCTCGATACATTTATATATATGGAAGTTATGCCCCTTTTAGTGATTTCGTAAAATTTGTCCTAATCTATCGTCCGCACCTGGCACATATTATTGTCTGCACCAACAAACTGCGTTGTTTGTCGATGCCCACGCGGTCCCTGCAGTTACGAGCTTTCAGGCAGGAGGTGCAGCGGAAGCTGAGCTGCGGTATCCCCGGACCCCGAGGTAACGCGCAGTCACCAACAGCGCTGCAGCGATCGTAAATGCACCAGCGATGAAGAAAAGCCACTTGCAGATATACTCGTAATGTGTGCAGGGTCGTATTAAGTACTCATGGGGTCATCGATCGATGTTAGAACCATTGTCATTCATTGATTATGTAAATGCGCAATGGCGTTGGGCACAAGACTGCAAGCCCTGTCGGAAACACTGCAAATGTTGCCGTCGGAAATTCTGCAAGGGGTTCAAGTTGAACACGCGGCTATTATAATATCCATTCTTGATGACTTTACAAAGGTCAAACACTAGTCAGACTATACTGGTGACGGGTTCGGTGGGTTCCGAATCCGATGACGCCCGTGAATTATTGTTACATCACTTATTCAAAATGATCTTATTGTAGCAGATAATCGACTATTTACATTTCTGAGCGTGACTACAAGCTGACAGAGATCGGTGTCATTTAGGCTGATCAATAATACCCAACTGCCTGTTGTTGTTTTTTTTACCAGTAATTTGATCTCTGAACAGCACTGCCTAGTGCCTATTCATTTATCAAAATGTATCAAGGTTGTATGAGCGAGAGCTGACAAAAACAGAATCTACATAGTAACATAGATGCAGATACTAGTAAATCATAAATAATTTTGTTTTGTTTGTAGCACCACGACTCCGCTGGGTCGATAGTAGGACTACATACTATTGTAACGTTCATCGCCAATATAATGACTAGTATGGCATCACAAACATATTACCAAATAATAAGGCTCATTCCAGAAATAAGCACTACGTAAGCGAATGTCAGCAATATTTTGAGTATAGATTGTTCAACAACATGTCATCAGCATATTTTTCAACAGCTGTGTCTGACATATTGTCAGCCGCCACAGCAGCAGCGGACCCTGCAGAGCCCGGCGGGCCACCAGTCGGCAGTGGCCGCTGACCATGCTGACTGCCGCAGCAGCGGACCCTGCAGAGCCCAGCGGGCCACCAGTCGGCAGTGGCCGCTGACCATGCTGACTGCCGCAGCAGCAGCAGCGGACCCTACAGAGGCCGGCGGGCCACCAGTCGGCAGTGGCAGCTGACCATGCTGACTGCCGCAGCAGCAGCAGCAGCAGCGGACCCTACAGAGCCCGGCGGGCCACCAGTCGGCAGTGGCAGCTGACCATGCTGACTGCCGCAGCAGCAGCAGCAGCAGCAGCGGACCCTGCAGAGGCCGGCGGGCCACCAGTCGGCAGTGGCAGCGGACCATGCTGACGGCGGCTGTGCGGGCCTGCCGCGGCTGACCAGCGAGAGGTGCCTCACCAGCAGTGCCCGCGACACGTTGCAGCCCAGTGTGCCGGCGCCGAACAGCAGACAGCGCGTGCTGCTCATCTTGGCCAGGTCCAGGTCGGGCACCAGTCGCCATCGCATCAGCTTCAGGTTCAGGTCCACCGACGAGGCGGCCAGCCTGCGGACACGCCCCCCGTCAGCTGCCAGCCAATCACGGCCAGTGATCCGCTGATCAAAACATCAACCGTCAGTCAGATGGGCAAAGGCTGCTCTGCACACCAGACACTGTACTAATGTACTATGGCTAAACAGAATACAGCTCTGCACACCAGACACTGTACTAGTGTACTGTGGCTAAATACAATACAGTCAGCCAAGGGTGTTTATGGAAGATATCAGGGCACTCCCGCTTCCAATGTCTTCCGATGAAAACTCTTACCTACAGGGTGTCCGAAAAAGGCATTCGTTGCATTTTAGCTCGTGTTTTGATATCCGCATTCCATTTTACCATTGACCTCTATAGGATCAGACAGCACACATAGGCTTACGCTGCAGAAGGCCAGAGGTGCCTGTCATGCATGCTACCAGCGCTAAATGTGAGGACAAGGAATTCCTTCATAATGTTAACCTTCGCCCTAAGGGGACCATTTTTCACCTTCGCCCCACGGGGGGGGGGGTCCTAAAAAGAACCCCGCTGCTAACTTTTGAGCCAAGCATCGTAGAGGAACACAGAAAAGACCAGCGTGTTGCCTGCAGTAAGGCGAATCTAAAGATGTCCAACGTTCATGTCTCTTTGTTAGGTTAGGTTAGGTCAATTTGTGACGTTCCAGGTTACCTAAATGACCTCAGATTGACGATGTCTTAAAATAGCAGTTTTACTTAGTCGTTCGTCGCTGCCAAATTTATGCATATAAAACTATGATTTTTACGCTAAAATACTCGCCGTTGTATTTAGCTATCTATTAATGTATCGTTGTTTATGTTTGGTCCGGTAAATGACCTCCTAGGTCAACGACACCGTCAGAAATGTTGACATTTACCGTGCATTTTGCATTACAGCACATACACAAAGCGCTTAGTATAAATTCCGAAAGGAGAGAGATAGAGACGTCGTATACTGGAATATGTTGCCAGTTATGAGGGGAATCGAACGGTATCGTATTTTTTTGGATCTAGGTCAACTTGTTAGCTTTGGGGTTAGAAAAATGGCCCGAAGTGTAGAAAACAGATATAAAACAGCGATATTGCACTGTCAGAAACATACAAATTTATAACTTGATAAATGGGAATACAAATACAGTTTTCTAGATCAATTTAGTCTCAAAATGACATAAAAGCTATTTATTTGTTCGTATCTGGTCCAAAAGTCAAAAAAGGTGGTTTTAAAAAATGACGTCACTGTTTTTTAAACATAAAAACAATCAGTCAGTCAAAAATAGAGATATCGCTTCGAAATTGTGTATAGCCACTTACGTAGTTCTCTCACAGATATTACTTTTTTTTTTAGATTGAAAATTTCGATTTAATAGGGTTTTAAAGGAAAGAAAAAAAACGTTTTTTGAAATTTTGGGGGTCATTGGTATATTTTTGAAAATCAGAGATACACATATCATAGATAGACATTTAAATTCTTGTAGTCCTTACGGTTTGCATTTTGGTTGCTAACTTGATTTTATACGAGTTTACAAACATTATCATTTTTCGCCGAAATTTGCAAAACATGACGTCTTCAAAACGTCATTTTTTCCAAAAGCATCTGACCAATTTTAATAAAATTTTGTAAGCCAACATAGAATTGTCGTAATCTTACCTAGCCAGAATTGCAGACGCATGCGCTTCTTGAGTAAAAAGTTATGCAAGAAAAAACCTCCGGGGGTCGTTTTTGGACCCCGTAGGACGAGGGTTAAACCTATGGCAGGGCAGCTTTTGAAAAGGCGTCCAAAGAAAATGGTATGGCTTGAAGCAATTTTGAACTCAATAGCAGTTAACTCGACTAATTATTAGTAAAACGACCCAAAATGATAACTGAGGAGGCATCAGGAGATGCTGTGTGTAGAAGAGAGACATGTTTGTTGATTTTGCGTTCAATATATATCTATGATGGTGTCGGCGAGGGGCCACAAAGTAGCGATTCCAGGTCGTGCACGGGCGATTCAAATTTTACCAAAATCTTCCATATTTGAGCTGTCTTGATGCAGTTATATTGTGATCTAATGGAAGCAGTTTCGATAACCAAATTTTGCAGATGAAATCAGAAAAGCTTAGTTTACCTATCCATACCCAAAAAATATATCGGCCTCAAGTGGCGATAGTGGCGATCTCAATCTATCTTTAAGGGGTTGCTGTGACTTTTAGAGGGAGCGTCCAAGGTCCATACCAATGTCATGCATTACATGTTTTGACGGGAATTGGAAAACATAAGCATACGCGACTTTTTGATATTCGGTGTATATCAACGACATAACTACGCATCAGCATAGTATGCTTTTTATCCGAGCATCCAGCACTTCCTAATAAGTAATAACAAATTAAGATTTCCAATACTTACAACACATAGGGTACTTAAAGAACTTGTTTGACTTCGATACGGTGAAAAAGGACGATGTCACCAGTATAAACTCATCGTTAAGCAGAGCAGGACTAAATTAAAGCAGTCGTTTTTCAGTAGAAGTTTTGTGAGGCATTGGAACGATCAACTAAGTGATGTACAGTGTGTTCATTAATAAATGGAATAAAGTAGACGGCCACGAGAAATGTATTTTTTCCTTATATACAAAAACCGCACAGTATGTTTTTGAAAAATGTTGGCCATTTACGATTATATCATCCCAATCACCGTGTGTAACTTGTATCTCCTACAGGAGGTCCTCGAAGTAGCTGCCTTTTTCAGCCACACAATACTCTGCGCGACGCCGTGTGTGTCAAGCGATTTTTTCGCAGAGCCTCTGTTCGCTCATCCCAGCGGCGAACTCCTCCCAAATATTTTCACTTCCTCGAGTGTCTGCGGCTCCATTTCCACCACATGGTTCAGAGCTTGCGACCAGAAGGAAGAGTACAGGCGGGACATATCAATGCTGCACGTGGGCCAGTGATGGGCACTTCCGCGGAAGATGATTCGATCGTCGAATTTTGATCCAAGGATATTTATCGCAATTCCAGACACGTGATAGCGAGTGCTGGACATGCCGGACAACCCTCTTGGACGTGTTCTCCTGAATTCTCCTTGAAAAAACCTTGACCCATGCCACTTATTAATCAGACGTCGGACTGCCCCTTAGGGTACGCACTACGCAGGGCCGTATTGCTGCCACAGTCATCAACTTCTCGATCAATCTGTGGAAGGTGTATGGCAGAAGCACAACTGCTGGATTTCAAGGGAAGCTCTGGACCATGTGGTGTAAAGGGAGCCGCAGTCACCCCAATATGTGAACATATTTGCAGGCGTTTGCCGCTGGGATAAGCGAAGAGCAGATCTGCGAAAAATTGTCCGCCATGCATATTGCATAGCGTCGCGCGGAGCTTTGTGCAGCAGAAATAGGCAGCTATTTCGAGGACCTCCAGCAGGGGAAAAACGTGGCACACGATGATCGAGATGATATAATCGCAAATGACCAGCATTTTCCGGAAACATATGGTGCAGTTTTTTCATGCGAGGAAAAAAAACATATTTCTCGTGTGCGTCTACTTTATTCCATTTATTAATGAACAGTGAACACCCTGTAATCAGCGGAGCCAAATCATTAACTTTTAAAACCGGACTCGACAAATGTGTTTCGGAAAAGAGATTTGTTCATAAATATTGCTGGGAGTAGTCTTCGTTTCAGTAATACACAGGGAGAACAAATTAAAATAGGTTGACAGCTTACCCTATGGGATAGGGGTTATTTGGAGGACGATTGTGTTATGTGGGGAATAGTGTACCTACAATGTTTGCAAGGACTGAATGCCTCGTGAATGTTGACTGTTTAAATGTGAGGATCGTGTGTGTAGGACAAAGTGGACTGTGGTGTTAGCGTTGTATGTACTGGATGCTACTTTCTGAGAAGGTTGATGCATACTGGATATGGTGCCCTGCGAAGCAGAATATGTAGTGTCACATGTGCCTTTCACGATGTGTTGTGTGTTATGTTATGTGTGTGGTACAACCAAGAACGAGCCCATGAAGCTCTTTGTTGTACTGTAAATGTATGTCTTCGTGTCTTTATTTATGGTATGTCTATCGCACTCTTCACTGAGTTGATATTTTGATGTCTGCCTGTTAAGCCATGCGCCTATGTATTGCTGACATGTACTCACGCCTTGGGGTCCATGCTGGAACTGAGGTTTACCAGTCGCGGACCCATCTTGCCCCTCTCGTTCTGCTCCCAGCCGGTGACAGCCGGCGCGGCGTCCGCAGCGCCATCTTCATGCGTCAGCCGTAACTTCAGTATCAGACTGTGACCGACAGATCGCACTCCGTTGCGCGTGACGTCACGCCAGCAGAGCACCTCCACGTCTGGACGATCGCGTCCGCTGCCAACAGACAATACAGTGTTATCATTATAGCCACAGAACATACCGACTACTCAACCACGCGACAACCACACCAGAGAGACCATACGGTGATCACGGGGTCAGCCGAGGACGAGATGCCCCACCGAGGACGAGATGCCCCACCGAGGGCTTACCAGTGATGCCAGTAGAGCGCCAGCAGGTTACGGAGCGGCCAGCCGGGGTGGCGCTGGTCAGCGCTGGGGTCGCAGAAGGCCAGCAGCCAGCGGCCAGCGGGCGGGCTGGTCAGCCGGGAGAGAGGCAGCAGCCCCAGCTGCGGCTCCAGCTGCACCAGGAAGGCTGCGGCCGGGGCAGCGACTGCCGGCAGCAGTGCCGACAGCCGCGCCGTCTGCGACACACAGACACAGAGACGAGTCCGACACGGCGTCACAAGGCAGATCCGACACACCGACACAGCGTCCGACACACCGACACAGCGTCCGACACGGCGTCACAGGGCAGGTCCGACACACCGACACAGCACCCGACACAGCGTCACAGGGCAGGTCCGACACACAGATACAGAGTCCGACACGGCGTCACAGGGCAGGTCCGACACACCGACACAACACCCGACACAGCGTCACAGGGCAGGTCCGACACACCGACACAGAGCCGACACGACGTCACAGGGCAGGTCCGACACACCGACACAGAGCCGACACAGCGTCACAGGGCAGGTCCGACACAAACCTGCTGTCAACACATCACATTGTAACCTATACCCAGTGTCCACACAACGGCACACACGTGAACAACACCGGCGCCACGTTGATGATAACCAAGGATGTCCGTTTCGGCATCAGCTTCAAGAATGGTACAAAAGACATGTGTAGCACAAACAATTCTTAAGTTAAATAACTGCTCAAGTTTACTTATGCGAGAAAAAGACGCGCCTGTTCGTAGAATGCGGGCGTTACGATAGTTGTGTCGGACAGCCGATGCACGTGGCACATTGACTCCGCTGTGCCCACTCACCTGTTCCGGCGTTAATTGATCGGAGAGCTGGCGCGGCGGCTCCGTCGCCACCACTAACGAGGGGCATTTCAGCACTGGGAAGCCGAACCAATAGAGAAAGTCATACCGCTTCAGGTCCTGAAAACAGGCGTGCACAATATGATTCGGTCAATATTGCAGACATAATAAGAAATAGTCATGAGCACTATCACATCCCATTATAATTGACACTTCTGATAGTTTGTCTCCAAGCTCCTGCTGTGGCCACCTCCAGTTCGTCACGTAGCCGGCACGATCGGCGATGACTCCACTGCGAGTCCGTTAAAAGAACGTGAGCACACCACGCGTGAGGGCGCACAGCTAACGTGATCACGTCCAGCCCATCGTACCTTTCCTAACCAGCAGTAACACCTACAGAGAACGTTACCACGTCCACGCATCATACGTGTCATGGCCAGTAGCGGCAACTACAGAGAACGTTATCACGTCCAGCCCATCGTAGGTTTCCTAGCCAGCAGTAATACCTAAAGACAATGTTATCCGTCCAGCCAATGACACCGTCTTTAGCCATCAGAACACCTGCAGATAGCGTTACTCCGTACCGCAAAAGTGATGAGTAGCCAGCTGTTGAGCAGCTCTGGCCGGGAGAGCGCCGCTCCGTCTGTGATGCTGCGCCACACGTCACCGCCGCGCCGCCGCAGCAGCTCGGCCTTGTCGCACGCCTTGAACGCCTCGCGGGTGTTGCGGTTGATCAGCCGGCCGGGACAGTCGAGCGCGCCCGCAGCACGGCTGCAGATGGCACACAGAGCTGGTGTAACTGCAGTGCGGGGTACGTCATCCAATAATAGGCGGTCCACTATCGCTATTCCGCGATCGAAAATTTGGCGTTCCGGGATCGCGGAATATTTATTTAAGTTGCGTAAAGTATTCACATGATGAAATTATTTACATGATGAAAATATTAATATAATTCATCACCAAGTTAAACGTTTTTCTACTCTATCGATGTTAAGGTCATCTTCCCCAATGATTTTGATCATAATATGTATTTAAGTTTGTTAAGTTTAAGGATCGCGGACTGAACATCGCAGAATTAAAGGCAATTTTTTCTCCGCGATCGCGATCACGGAACTAATTCAAATTTAATAAAAATTCCGCGATCGATCTTTGGTAATCCAAGATCGCGGAATCGCGGAGTATAAATCCGCGATCCCCAGCACTGGGTGTGAGGCTGCATGCATTGGAGACGGCCAGGTCTATAGCGCAAGTTGCCAACTGATGGGTGCTTAGGTTAGCACAAAGCACACATTAGGAGCAAATACTAACAATGAAATAGATGATAATTGATCATTGACGATGTTACACTCCAAGAAGAACCAGTAGGATATCAGTTTTAACAAATGCATGGTCTTTATCTAATATGCATTTTTTAAACAAGAAAATAGGAAATACCAATAAATATGGCATGATACATGAATATAATTATGACGCTAATAGCCTAAAAGAGAAATGAGTAATATATGTATATAAAAGTAATATTGCAGAACTAACAACAAAATCCAGAAGTAAGCTGTAAGGCTTTTGAAGGCATGAATGCTTACCACGAATGAATCATAATTCGACCATAGAAATTCATATTCATACTGATGAGTAACACTCAGACTTCAGCTGACACACTTACCTATCAAATGACATATAGTCAACATTGAATAGTGCTGGTAGGCCTGGTGCAGTACTATTACAATAGTTTCCATTTACTTCAATCGGTTCTTCGTTTAGATGCAATACATCTAGCTTCAACTGACTGAGTTTATGCCAAAAGCCTGTCTCAACAGCAGAAGAAAATGGCAAAAATTGCAGGGGCTCTTCCACTTTACTCATCTTGATGCCGACGACTGATGACACTGATGACCTAAAATAAAAATGCACATTAAGTAACAATAACTAAGTGAAAAACACACACACACAT
>JARBER010069844.1:0-11796 GCA_030265075.1 Balanus glandula | reverse complement strand
GAGGCACATGTCGTCGACGGAGCTCAGGCCAGGCATCCGGCGTAGGTAGCTGGCTGGTTACACGCCCCAAGCGCCGTTGGCACGCCAAACGAACTCGACCGGCGCTCCCCTTCCCCCACCGTCAGTCCCCTATAACAGCCCCTGGAAGGCGGCTACCCACACTCCCTAGGGCGAGGCAGCTTGGAAGGTGCTAGGAGCGTCTTATGATTCCAATGTTTCTCAATGTGATGTTTTCCACGTGTTTTATCAGGCTTCATCAACTGTGATTGGGGATTTACTACGAGTAAGAGGAATGTTACTGATGTGTATGTGAATGTCTGGCACTGTGTTGTTTGAATAAAATAATTGATATGTTGATTTTTTGGTATTGAGTGTTAATCTATGCTGTTCAACCAAGTGGCTATGGCAGGGACTGGGAGACTGTTGTTTATGGTTGTTTGAAGTTCGTGTAAAGTGGGTGAAAAGAATACAAGGGCGGTGTCATCCGCGAATAAAAGAAACTGGGAGACAGTGGAACTTCTATAGACGTCGTTAATGTATAAAAAGAAGAGAAGAATACCAAATATGGATCAGTATGGAGCCTTGTGGAATGCCAAGTGTGTTATCAGTTACGTTAAGGCGGGTCAGATGTTAATGAGTTGTATTTAATAACTTGAGACCGACCATCAAGGTTGATGGATTGTGCTTAATAGCTTGAGACCGACCATCAAAATGGGAATGAAAGAAGTTTTAGAGACCTGTTTTGTATACCATAGATACTAAGTTTTTAGGACGATGTCCGGGTTGACAGTGTCAAAAGTTTTACTCAAGTCCAAATAAATTGCTGCGCATAGTTGCTTCGCTTTTAGTGCATTTGTAGCATGATCATACAGCAAAGAAATAGGCATGTAAGCGCTGTGATGTTGGCGAACATCAAATCGATTTTGGTAAAGTAGTCACTCGTCTGATAAAATGAATTCCAACTGTAAAAATACGATTTTTCCAGAATTGTATAAATGACTGGGGTATTGTTATAGGTTTATAGTTATTAAAAATGAGTTCGTTTCCATTTGATAGGAATGTACCGTGTGAAAGACAAAGGTTAATGGCCGCCCCACACTGAGCCTCGCAGGCGAGTGCGAGACAGCGAGGAGGCGAGTATGCGAGACTGCGGGTGCGAGCTTTTGAGCGAGCGAGTGCGAGTTGGTAGGCCTGCGAGTGCGAGATAACGAGTTTCTCAAGGACTTAAAATAATGCAAAAATAAAAATGAAAGTTCCGGGGAAAGTAAACAAAACGATTTCTCGGCAAAAAAAGTCATACGGATCAGACGCGGCGATTGATAAGAGACATACAAGAGAACGTTTTATAATTAAGACTTTTTTAGAAGCAGCGTAAGCATGGCACCGTCAAAAGCTTTTCTGTGCCGCAAGTTAAAAATACTTATTTTATTAAGACGGCGGCAACGAATGGCTCGACGGTGCTGGGTACGGGACGTACTCAAAACCCGTAAGGTTAACGGCGAGTATTGTACCCTTGTTCAAGAGCTGAGAGAAGTGGATCCACAGGGATTTCAAACATATTTTAGGATGGACACAATCACTTTTGACGAGGTGCTTGGCAAGCTCCAAACCCGGCTGGAGAAGCAGACAACAAACTTCCGGGAGCCCATCTCAGCTGAGGAGCGGCTGGCGGTAACGTTGAGGTACGTGACAATGATGATCGTTATGCTGTACAGCTGCCGCAAAAGCTATTGATCTCCTGGCCTGGCTTCCGAGCTAGGAGAGGTCCAGTTTGACTGGAATGTTAGAATATGCCGCACTACGCGTTCTGTACTGGTAGGCTGTGGCGCGTCACACCTCGAGCCGCAAGGCCCAGTTCCAATTTGGGTGTGGTTGCTGGCTAGGAACCTGTCAGCCGCAACTTTGCAACAAGTCAGGATGGGGTGCCGCTGCACGTACACATGTGCAGCATCTCGTGTTACCCATAGTCTTTATCTGATAAACCATTTGTTCGATCGAGTTCAAAATAACCGTTTTTCGCGCTCGCTCGTTCCTTGCCAGCAACGATGTTTTACTATTTTCGTATGACAAAGGTTGAAATATTGCTGAACTTAGCTAACATTATATATCTGATACAGTTGCCAATAATTCACGCAAGGAGTGCTCGTAACTAATGCGGTGCAATACATTGTTTCAGGTTTCTGGCGACTGGCGATGCCTTCAACGTTATTGCCAGAGCTTACAGGATGGGTGACAGCACGTGCACCAGTTGCATCTACGACACGCTGGACGCCATATGGGAAGTGCTCGGCCCCGAGTTCATGCCGTCCCCGACCGAAGAGACGTGGGCGGCCAGCGAGAGAGAGTTCTCCTCCCGCTGGGACTTCCCCAACTGTGTTGCCGCTATTGACGGCAAACACGTGGCTCTCCAGTGCCCCAATGGGTCAGGAAGCATGTACCGGAACTACAAGGGTACGTTTAGTACGGTGCTGCTGGCCCTCGTAGACGGATCGTACTGTTTCCGGTGGGTATCGGTCGGCAGCGCAGGGAAGGAGGGCGACTCGGCGATCTTCACCGCCTCCGACATCGGCCAAGCTCTGGCGTCCGGCACCCTGCAGCTGCCGCCGGCCAAGCAGCTCCCTGGCACGTCAGACACGTCTCGACCATATTTACCGCACATCATCGTCGGGGACGAGGCGTTCCCGTTAAAGGAATATCTTATGCGCCCATACCCCGGTGGCATGATGGAGGATCCCCAGTGCAGGATCTTCAACTACCGGCAATCTCGCGCAAGGAGAGTGGTTGAAAATGCATTCGGCATTCTCGTGCAGCGCTTCCGCTGCTTCAGAGGACCGCTGCAGGTGAACCCCGACAACGCCAGCCGGATCATCCGCGCGGCGTGTGTCCTCCACAACATGCTCCGCATGAAGAGCATGCAGGACGGCTGCACCAGCGTCCCAGACATGGAGCCGGCGGCAGTGAGGGAGACATCGGCGTTTGAACGTCTGGGAGGCAGGATCGCATCCAACATGTACTCCCGCGGTGCCAGCAGTGTGAGGGACGCCTACAAGGCCTACTTCAGTGGAGCTGGAGCGGTGCCGTGGCAGAACGCGTCGGCAAGGGTATAACCGTGTCTGAGAGGTGCCAGCAGCTGTGTGCGGCTTTGACCGTGAATTGTTGAGTGTCCAACCACTTATTATGTAGAGCCTTGCGCCTGAATGTGAATGACTGTGGTTCTGGACGTGCCAGTGATTAAATACTTGTTCGGTCTCCAAAAATAAACAAGGCACGAGTTTCAAAAGCGTTTGTATGTCAAGATTATGTTCATGAGCAAAACCATTAATGCAGAACAGGAGCAATTGACTTTGCTCATTGGGTCAAAGCATCCGCTAGTGATAAATGTTTCGAATGTAAAAGAAAACACTGCGAACGAAACAGATATTTGCTAAATAGTTTGCACTTGGACATAATAAACTGAAATAATATATCATAGAAATACTAAAATATAAAGTTAACAATATTGTGAAATCATGACTTTATCCTAGGTTCAGTCCTATCACTTGCTGTAGACGGTTGCAGCTACAAGCGTCATGATTTTTATTTTTAGCTCGGCTCGAGCACCCGGGGTGAGCTTTTTTAAGTCGGGCAGTAGGCTTAGGAGGAAAGCCTTGTCCCCATCTGCTTCCTCAGCTGCGATGCTGTCTAGCATTTCACATATCTCTGCGTCCGACGCCCTCTTCTTTGACATCTTTGATGTCTGCAAACAGTAAAAACAAAAATAACTATATAAACATCAAACGTCAGACGTCACACCAGATCATCAATATGAAGGAGCGGCGCTACAGGCGGATCGAGTTGGAGGATGGGGGGCGGGGGCATCCAATGTACCGCATCAGCAGGGGCGCAGCCTGGAAGGAAATAATCAAGGCGACAATATTGCCTCCAATCCTCACGAACACAGAACGTCACTAGTACTATCCTAGGGTCGCTTGGCGTCTCTGCTGGTAGCCTCGCATGACTTAAAATGACCCGTAGGAGTCACTGAAGAAAATGTGCACTTTGATCGTCAAGAATATGCTAGGATAGCATGATCCAAAGGTACTTTGATATCTTGTATATCCGTGCAAAGAAGGCATTTTAATATTTTCCAATAGATTTATAATGTGGATGTCACGGAATTCATCGGCTTCAACGGCTTTCAGCATTTTTTTTTGCGGAAACGTTTTTCACTAAATTTTTCAACTTTTCACATAACTTTTTGTTATCGAAGATAACTCAATATCATCTACGCCATCGTGTCTGTTTTGTCAAGGAGCGTCGAATGGTGTACTTTTTCATTTGTTTAGATCAACTTACAAATGTTGACCTCGACAAAGTCACGAGACCATTAAATTTTAAATTTTAAATTCATTTTAAAATCATCCAAATAGATCATGCTGCATATGGAAAGATTGGTCTCGACAAGAAAAACATAAAAACATCAATTTCATCAATTTTAATTTATTTTGCCTAAGGTGAGGACTAGGAGCAATAACTTTAATAACAAGTTCTAGTGTTATATCACCATGATCATCGTCAGAATCCGGATTTGAGGTTTATGACGTTTGGGATCCTGGAACATGTCAGCTGGTGACCTGACCTTTGATGACCCGAGGTCAGATATTTCACACAAAAAGTATTGAGTTTAGTGAAAGGCAGGTATGCAAGAAAAAAACGAAAAACCAGAGGGGTGGGCGAATTCCCCCCCCCCCCTCTCCAGGGGGCAGGGTGCGTGTTGAAGTGAAAAACTAAGGCTTTGGCACCACCGAAACTATTTTTGGAGGTTGGTGTACGTGACCCGGTCTGGTGACATGACCTGAGATGACACCTGGCCATCGAATTTGTTAAGCGTGATCAATTCATGCCTAATATGTTGCTCGTCGCCCATTTTTCGCTATCTGCGAAGAATCTAAGTGAATCTGAGCCCTGAGGGTTAATTGAATCTTGGCAATACCAGTTTTGTAACAGAGTGGTATACGACAAACAAACGGGTATCGCAGCTTCATAACATAGACGCAGAGCAAATGGCGAAAACATTCACAGCCAATGTATCTGTACCTTTCCTTGCGGAGGCCGAGGACGTGCCGACTTTGGCACCGGCGGTGGCTCCACGACTGGAGGTTGCGCTGGCGACGGCTCTGCTGGCGACGTCTCCACGGGCGACGTCTCCACCGGCGACGGCTCCACGGGCGACATCTCCACGCCTGGCAGTTGCTGCACAGCGGGCGGTGAGGAGTCCCCCGCAGCCTCATAGTCTGTAAAGATGACTCCCGGCAGCTCCTCATATATCAGGCTCTGTGAACGACAATACAATGCATATAAAAGTCAATGTTGGTTCAATCGTGATTCATGTATCAACGATCCAGTAGTAAATCAAATATTTATGATTCAATGAAATGTGATTGAACAATTTTTTCAGTATAAAGAGAGTCAAATCAATAACAAGGCTGCTGCTATCACTCACAGGCATATGTGTACGGCCCCAGGTCAGGAGAAGGGGGCAAACCAAACCATTGTCCACTCCTAACCGTCCGTAAGTGTCCCGCATTAGGCCATTCTTTTGAAAGACATGAATGTTTATCTTATTTTGTGGAAACAAAGTTGAAAATCTGTCCCTCTGAAACACATTTAGTCAATCCCAGTGTGTGTTGTTATTTGGTATTGGTACCTTGTGACCCTGTTCTATAAAAAACTGGTCCCTTCTTGTGTTAATTATGGATATGCCACTGCACACAGTCAGTAAAAACAAAAGCACCACAGGCACATAATCATGGTTATAATTATGCCCACGTAAATGCCCCGATGTTATTGACATCTAAAATGCAGATATCTGCATCGACTGGACGGTTATATGAGAGGCTCAATAGCAAGGAATTCGTTTGCAGAAGCACAACTAAAATATAAAATGTCGAGTTTCATCATGGCCGTAATATCAATATAATTCATCAATAAGTTTGACTTGTTTTTCTCTATCAAGGTTAAGGTCATCTTCCCAATGATTGTGATGATAAATGTTAAATTTTAATAAAGTTGTGTAAACTTTACTGAACTTAAACTTTGATCAGACTTTGATTTGATACTTCACATAAACTTTGATCACATAGACTCGTACCTCCGACAGGACCTCCGAAGGCGGCAGCGCCGGTCCCGGTAGGAGGTTGGTGGTGGTACTGAGGAAAAGGAAGGAATGCATGGAACAGTATTTTTCAGGAAAATAAGGAACAACCAGTCACTTTGACAGGGATGTATCGGATTGCTGGGATATGCAGCTCTCTAAGATTGTGAAATAGACTCACTTTGAAATCCACAAATAAAAAAGCTTCATTAATATTAGTTTTTAGGGAAAATTACCTTACTACTTTAGACATTGAAATGAATGCCGAATTCATTGCATGTTTCCTTCATGCAAAACTAATGCAAAGGTAAGACAATCCTTTGATGACATGCCAGGCACTGTGCATAGACAACATAGACAAAGCAAGGGTCTATGTGATACATTATTAATTCCTATGGCATTATATAGACCCAATGTCATAAACACGTTCACATAGGCGTACTTATCAACAATGGTAATTTAGTGGCAGACAATGGTAATTTAGAATAGGCGACTAATCCTGAATGGGACTGATGGGGCACCACTATATAAGTACACAGCACATCTCTAGTTTTACTCTCGCTACCCCTTCCTTCCGCCGCACTCTGCTCATCGCCATCATGAAAGTGCTCACGGTTTCGGATCCACCACCACATCCAGGAATTCCAGCATGCGCTGCAACCTGGTTGGCGGCTTCGCAGATGATGCAGCTGAACCGCTGGGCACCTTGTTCTTCGCATTTTTTGTTGCTTTATAGTGATCTCTAATGTTACGCCACCTTCTCTTGCATTCAGTTACTGTAAATGAAAGCCATGGAACTTAATACTACATTCATTTGAAAAATACAGATTGGTATTCCCATGACTAATGCAAAAGGCATCAGTGTAAAACTGAGACTTGTACAATGCATGACATATACAAAAAGAATAACAGTGAAACAACAACTAAGCAATATGGATTTAATGTTACATTGAACAACACATCATTTTATATGGAAAATGCAGTAGTTGGTCAGAAAAGTAATGCTATAATTAAAAAATGCCTTAGTGCAGGCACTTAAAATCGTCAAACATGGCATGTTATCAGAATGTAGACGAGGTAGTTACATGCCATCACTTATCAGAACGTAACCAATGTGTCAGTATTGGCTGCATTATGATGGCATGAAATGTTCAATATACAGACATGTCCACTCAGTGATTAGACCTTTTAAGTAACTCTGTTTTTGCACAGCAAAACTCTGTCAGTTTTAAAAATTGAAGTAATTAGTATATCTGATATTTGCTGGCAAATGATAAATGCAAAATAATTGTAAAAAAAGTTACACTCAGCTTATTTACCTTCTATTTGGACTTGCATGGCCACTTCTTGCCAGATGAGATCCTTAATGTGTTGTTTTGATTTGTATGTTGCCAGCCTCATATCCCATAACATTGGCTTGTCATGGACGGCTTGAATTAGCTTTTCAGTTGTTAGGCTGAAAAAAATAATTTGATTAATATCATTGCAATGTTGTAGCCCTTGACCCAAGAGCACTTGCACTAAAAATGCATGGAAATAGTGTCTTGAACCTTGGGAAAATAGCACATCCAGGCAGGCTGGGTCACAATACATAGGTTTGTCACATCATGAATGTCACACATATCACACATGTCACAAAAACACATGTTTCACAAAGGCAGGGTCATGTGTCACAACTGAAAAGTATAAATAAAATTATCAAGAAGCCATTTCAGATTTCTCTGAAAAGTAGAGCCCTTTGTGGAACGGAAATTCAATATGGATATGGAAATGGAATGGAAATGGGACAAACTTCGGGGAATTCATGGAAATGGAATGGATTTGGATTGAAATGAGACAGACCATATCATTTTTTAGCACTTTGTAGCACAGTTAAATATGCTAAATTTTGTGGAAATGGATGGAAATAGGAGACCAATTAAATATGAATATGGAACGGAACGGATTTGGATCTGGCTGAACGGGATAGAATGGGATGGGAGCTGAAAATATGTCTCATGAAGGGCTCTACTGAAGGGGTAGCTATGCAGAGTTAATTGGATATCTGAGCCTAGTCGAACTGCCCCTTGGGTTGATTCCATTACCAACAGAGGCATGCATGGGAATTTCAACAATTTTCAGACTATTTGGTTCTGAAAAATTATGTTCTGATTTTATTCCTGAAAATTCACTTTCTTGTCACCTGGTCTTAATGACATTGCCGTTAAAATAGTATTTTGATTTCCTCACCAATATTTAATATTTAGTGTAAATCATGCTAATGTATTTTTTACATTTTTTTTGTAAATGAAACTATTTTCCTATCAAGACAATTTTACTCAAGGGTAAAAACGTGATCCCCAGACATGTCAGAATCTCATATTTCCACACTATCATAATATAGATAGGTAATACTGACATATTATGTACAATCTGATAGCATCTCTAGCCCGACAATATAGCTGTCCAGTGTTGCAGCATCTTCACCTACCCATTCCTGAATTCTGTTCAGCACCAGGGCTTGAAATGGAAAGTCCAGCACCGTCAGAGGAGGCTGTATCACATTTTTCTTCACCCAGCTAAATCAACTAGCACAAACTTCATTTGATTTACATGGTTGCTCAGTATGACTGACTATAAAGCTGTTGTCAGACTTTACATGGTATCAGAATGTTTACAATGCGTCAGTATCGTCTACATTCTGATAGCATGAAAAGTATGGGATTCTGACACGGCAGGATATATAATTTTTGTCCTGGCTGTCTGATATTGCAGTATTCTGACCCATGCAACTCAAAGCCAATATGCATAGCAGCTTAGCAGTGTATCAACTCAATGTTCATTGCACTGATATTTAAAATACATGGAGAGTGACTACTGACAGCTTTTTCTAGCAGGCTTTGACAACCAGTCTTAAAAAGTAGCAGGTTTCAATGAAACCTCATCGGGACAGGGTTGACACGATACAGCAGATTTAGGACAGAAATTGCTGTCCAGGTCAGAAGCAAGATTATTCGGGGAAAGCAAACATTTGAAATGGAGCAGTTTGCCGCACCATTTCGATTTTGGGCTGCATCAAACTCCTTGTCCATGCCCTTGCGAAATTTTGAAAACACTGAGATGGCACAAGTGATATCATAAATAAAATTCAACAGAAGTACTTACTCCATAGATGTTCTTCCAAATCACACGCACTTGAATCAAACACACGGTATCTAAATAAAATCCAGCATCAAGAACCAAACCAACATCAAACAAAAGTCTCGCAGGAATGTGCGTGGATTGTTGACAGAAGGTCAACTTTTTAACTCGCCGCGAGGTGACTCGCCAATCGCCAAATCGCCGACTCGCTCACAAGATGGCGCTGTGTGTGTCGATGTACGGTGAACCGTATTCTTTAACTTTGGAGAAACCCGCTCGGGGTCAAAAACCAGCACTCTCGCTGACTCGCACTCGCCTGCGAGGCTCAGTGTGGGGCGGCCTTAAGGGTCATTTGGGACAATAATCCCCCACCAGCTGAAACTGATAAAAAAGTGACCGATTTTGTTTATTTAATTTACTTATATGTTTAACTTCTACATAGACAACCTCATTTCATGGATAAACCCCTAGTGAACCCATGTCACCAGTCTTCTCGGATCCATCCATGATCCCAAGCTGACTGAAGGTGGCCGTCAACTGCAGTAGGGTAATCACCTTAATTTAAGATGGTAGCCTATCGGGAACACAGTGAAGGTGATCATGCGTGAATCGACTTCACATAAGCTTTCATGTTAAATTCTGCCACTAGGCGACTAGGCGCCGAGCGGTGGACGGCAACCTTGAGCCGTTTTTCACTGATCTGCACTGATCTCTTTCTGTAGTCTTCCCTGTTACAAATATATTTAGAGAGCCAACTTGTTTTTAAAGCGCACAACGCATTCCGAAGCCGTATGCTGCACTCGACCGATCACAACCAGAACCAGCGATCGGTCGTCTTCTGTCCGACTACGGGATATGTGGGAGCAAAAACATAGTTTTGCCCCCACTAGATTTTTCCAGTGGGGGCAGCTGCCCCCACTGCCTCCACGAATCCGCCGCCCTTGCCGGGAGGGAGGGCGTAAAATTTATCCCCCACTGCGCCGCGCGGGTTAATGAGCATGACACATCGATTAAATCGTTGAGGAACATTATGACAATTGGCAACTATACACATTCATCATCAGTTTGTGTTAACACTTTACTTGTTGGTTGGCCGTAAGAAGCCGATAAGGTCTACTATGCTGTGTTTCTGCCGCAGTGGGTGGCCTTTATTGGCCTGGGTGCCGTGTCTGCAGCCGTGATGTCATCAGCGGATTCTTCTGTTCTCTCGTCATCCACCATGTTCTCAAAGAACATCTACCAGCAGATATTCCGACCGCAGGTGATAATTTACTAATTGTAGCACGTTCTGCTATGCCTACAACACCTCCTACTTACCCGCCTTCAATCAGGTCATGATAGCTTATTCTATCGTCATCGCTAGCCTGTACTTGCAGAATAAATGTATGTATGCATGTTTGTTCTACTTCGAAATCCAGAACGATATACCTACTTCAATGTTCCTTGCTTTGTTGCGAATGTGTTGCTTTGAGTTTGAGAGTGGTCATGTATTGTTGGTTAAACCAGGAATAAGAGAATACTATGGATCGGCGACTCCCAATAGCTTGCATCGAGAAAAGGCGATCGGATTATTGTTAAAACTTATTTAATTCCCTGGACACTTTCTCGTGACTTTGAACCAACCTGGTATCATATTTTAGGAGACAGCAGAAGTATTCTGCGTGAAATTATTTGGTTTTCAACACTCAGAGCACAACAGAAGATACACCTTTCGAGATTTGTCACGAGAAGCTGTCCAGGGAATTAAATAAATTTTCACAATATACTAGTCGCTAAAACCGTTCAGTCCCCGATCCCTAGTATTCTCTTATTCCTGGTTAAACTATGCTGGCTATGTACGTTTGTCCGTAAGCCTCAGGTTCCACGTGTTGTCGATGTCACAGGCGTCGGAGAGAGAGATCATTATTGTGATGAAGATTGCCATCCTGGTCAACGCAGTGATCGCTTGTGTCATCGCCATTCTAGTCCCGTCCATCTACGGTTTGTTGTGAGTAGCTATGAAGTCCATTCATGGACTGTTGAGAATTTAAATACAACTGACACAGAAAACATGACGATAGAAAACAAAAAATTCACTTCAGAAGTAAGATTTACTTTTGATTGGTATGAAATAAAGGTTTGATGGATTTCAGTGAAAGTCATATAACGAATTACATACTTTGTCATCTGCCTCATTTGTTTTTCCGGCGATAAGTGTTTCGATGAGGAAAATGAACTTATCTTTTCACTTAGTAATTCACTTTTATAATTCACTTAGTGTTGATAAATATTTATATGAATTATAAGCATATGCATTATGCAATGTGCCTTCAAGCATTTTAACAACAATAGCTTAGAAGCAAATATTCACTTCGGTGTTTTTGCGTGAGCTTAAGAAGTTAGAAATATATTCACAGAGCAGTCATTTTTCATTTCTGTCTTCCCATCGTCCCATGTCTACCGTGTCGCGTGTGTTTCGTGTTCAGGTGATCACCCCGTGCATGTACTCCCGTGTGCCCGGCAGTTTCCTGTGCTCGGACCTGGTGTTCGTGATCCTGTTCCCG
>JARBER010069733.1:0-11797 GCA_030265075.1 Balanus glandula | reverse complement strand
CTTTGCCCAACACATCAACCAATGTTTATATCCAATATATCCTTCCATTTATATTCATGATGGTTTCAAATTAGACATAGGTGTAATTTATATTTGATTTTACTTGTCTTAAATTGAATTTTACTTGCTTTAATTTGAATGAAAAAAGGTGTAGTGCAGATCATCTGCACCGCGGAATTCTGAAGACGACTGCACCCTCATTCGGAGTTCGTTAGTGAAACTATACCACTGGGCTCGACGTATTATTCCGTGTTGTAGTTCAGGCGCTAGGTTTAGTAGTTAGGTGGGTGCCAGCGTGCAGTGCGTGTAATTACAGACGTCCGCGTCGCCTCCCACGTCCAGACTAACGGCCGGACGTTTGAGTACCTCCACCAGGGGGAAGGTGGATGGCGTAGTGGGCAGGTGCGCGAACGCTGAGTCCAGGTCCTCGGCCTTGGGGTATTCCTGCCACCGGAGCGGTCATGCGTCATGGGTTACAGACCTCAGCAAACAAACCGCAACATCGCAATTCCGACAGACTTGCTAACTAGCCAAGTTTGAATCACGAATGGCCTTATGAGCCAATGCATTTCGCTGGGGTCATGAGTTGAGTCGATCGTATTTTGAAATGAGTTAAGTCATGAGAAGAGTCAGTTTGATTTTGAAATACATTTGTTTGAATATAATGCTCAACAGTCAAATGCTCCGAGAAGTGAATCGATGAATCATCTGACTAAAAATCAAATAATTTGCTGTGGCTTAGGCGAAAATATGAGAATCATAGACAATACAGAAAACACCAGAGGCGAGACGCATACTAAATACATTTAACAAAAAGATTGATGGCCTCATTATGATCACCATAATGCAAATATTCAGCAAGGTGACACATATCACGTGTAACAATATTATTTTAATAGCTGCCCATCTGATCAGCTGCCCTACTTCAGAGAAAAGGAGACAAGACAAGCTCAAAGAGAAAGAAAACACGTGAAAACTCCTAGACACCAAATAATCTGCAAGATGATGAAAGGAGACAAGACAAGCAAGAAGAGAAAGAAAACACATGGAAACTCCTAGACACCAAAGCATCTGCAAAATAATGCTGTGAAAACATACAACACAGGTAAAACAACAGTGGTGGGAGGTCTGACCACACGTTTACTCAAAGCACAAGCTGCACCATGCTGTCAAAGCACAAGCCACCACCACTGTCAGACTCAAATATTAGCCGGCTTCACGATGGAATCTTGCGCCGTTGAGGATAACCTTACTGAGGATAGCTGTACGGAATATAATAAGGCTTTAGCATATATGCTTCGGAATAAAGTTTTTCATGCCATTTTTGCGAGAAATGTTCCCCATAATTTGTGTGATCTCTTGGTGAAACATTTTTTTTTTTTACAAATGTGAGGTTTAGTGGTAATAAACAACCTAAGGATTGAATTCGCATACAAAGCCTCAGACTCAACAACATTACGTGGCTATTATGTGGCGTGGGGAGTCCCGCGATCGGCACGAAATGATTAGTCGGCCATTCGCCGCCGATCCGACCATCGCCCGTCCCGGCCTGCCGCCACACGGCAGCGTCTAACAGACAGCATGCATTTATCGAGTTTAGTATGACGATAGGCTGAACCGAACCATTGTACTCTTAACGTATTTGTTCTTTAAAAATTTCAATTTTGTATCACCAACTTCTTGGGAGCTTAATGGATGTTTCATAAATATTGAATAGTGATAATATCAGCTAAATAAGATATTTATTTCTTAGAATATGTAATATTATAAGACCTCCATACCAAAAACTCAGTATTGTTATCCTAAGTAAGGTTATCCTTAGAAGCGCAAAACTATATCATGAAAACGGCCGTTTTCATTGCACGTCAGAACCATACCAATGTACGAACAAAGCAAAACGTTAACTATTATCAACTGGCTACTCACTGCAGGAACCTGAGGTCACCTTGTCACCGGTGACCTGACAACGTTCCTGAATCACTGTCAACAGCCAAATCTGATTATTATGACGATTCTGAGTCGAACTGACGCATATAAAACGTCTGCAGCGCGGAAGCTTCTTACAGATTCAGTCTACCATGCATATTTTGTATTTTGACGTCATCACTCTGCGAACTAACCTTAACTTTAACTAATATTTTTCTGTCCAAATGTGCGCAACTTATTTCTCTATCGATATGTTGTAGCTAGTTGCACTACGGCTGGTGGCAGACCATCATGAATTAATTCCGCCTGATCGTCCATGGGCTCCACTGTGGCCCGGTGAGCGCCACTCACGAAGTCAAGGCCGACGTCGAAGTTCAGGAACGTGCGCCAGCGGGCCGGCAGGAACCTGAGCTTGTCGCCGAGCGGGATGATAAGCCGGGGGTCGAGCTTGCGGGGGTCCTGCGCCCCGGTGGCCAGGCTGACCAGCATGCCGACCACGACCACCACGGTTGAGGCCACCGTGGAGTACCACATGTAGGACATGTAGTAGGCGCCGGCCGCGTGCTCCCTGACAGACGGCGGCACAGATAGGTCAGCATGCGCAGGAATCAGATACAGCGTCACGAAGAATGAGACGCATACACAAAGGAAAAATTAAGGATGTTTAAGACCGTTCTTTTATTTTCTAAAACATGCATTGGTAAACATTTCTTAATTTGACTCTTTACGTTGCCTTTATCCTGGCGTCATTCCATGATAAATGACATTCAGAACTTACCAGAAAGATGGCGTCACTCCATGATAAATGACATTCAAAACTAATGCAATAAAGACGTCGCCCTGCTGTATTAAACTGGGCGGATCCCACTGCAGAAGGTCCACTCACAGCTCGGGTGTGACTGTTGAGGTGACGCTCGGCACCGGGGTGGTCATCAGGTCCAGCACGCTCTCCTCGGTGACGTTGTAGCGCGGGCAGCCCTCGATGGAGATGGGCAGCTTCGGGATGTGGATCCTGCCGTACGCCTTTTCCACCTGGAAGCCGACTCCGATCCAGAATATGACGAACAGACCAGAGCCTACACCCGCCAACGCACCCTGCAGGACATGGCAGGAGGTCAGATTAGAACAGCGGAACATCGCAACCTCCGGGCCACTGCAGGAAATGGCAGGAGGTCAGATTAGAACAGCCTGACATCGCATCCTCCGAGCCACTGCAGGACATGGCAGGAGGTCAGATTAGAGCAGCCTGACATCGCATCCTCCGAGCCACTGCAGGACATGGCAGGAGGTCAGATTAGAGCAGCCTGACATCGCACCCTCCGAGCCACTGCAGGACATGGCGGGAGGTCAGATTAGAACAGCCTGACATCGCAACCTCCGAGCCATTGCAGGACATGGCGGGAGGTCAGATTAGAGCAGCCTGACATCGCATCCTCCGGGCCACTGCAGGACGTGACAGGTCAGATTAGAACAGCGGAACATCGCACCCTCCGAGCCACTGCAGGACGTGGCAGGAGGTCAGATTAGAACAGCCTGACATCGCAACCTCCGAGCCACTGCAAACGCCATCAGAAAAAAACGCTTGCCTCTTCTCTGTCTTTTACCAGAATTGGTCTACAGAACACATTTGAGCTAATGTGAGGAAGCGCATGCATGAATATTGTCTAATTGATTTCCCAATCAACTCACTGCACTACAATTGCACATCCCGTGCAATGACATGATATGGAACATTCAGTATGTAGGTACTCGAAGTGTATATTTGACACCCTACTCAGTACTCACCTTGAAGTTTGCCCAGGGAAAGAACATGCCGAGTGTGAAGAGTCCGAGCAGTGGTCCTCCCACCATTCCATACAGACTGAGCGCAGCCTGCAGCACAGAAGCCACATACACACACACGTCACTTCATACAAGGAAATTACCAGGGCCAAAAGATGAAATGGCAAGTTTGACTCTAAATATGCGCCGAGTTTTTGGTAACGCATGGGAAGATTTGCTAAGAAAGGTGTGGCGATTGAATAAATGCGAATTGCGTATTAAGTATTCGATGGTGCAATTAATGATGGATACATTTCTTTTAGTTATGCATGGCTTTCTGTCAAAAATATTTGTCTTGCATATGATATCTACAGCTCTTGACCTACATTATTGCTTCCAAAAAACGTATATATTTTGTTTCGTAAATTATTAGGTACATTGGTATCAGAAAGGTTTTGCATCAAGCCTATACTGCCAAATAATCCGTTCTTAGAATATTTCTGTCTCGAAGACTAAACTATAACTCGTGGAAAGGTTAGTGCAATACAAAGTATGCACACACAAAACTACCTGGAGAATGTCACCGAGCTGCTCCGCGACGAAGACGAGGATGAAGCCCATTATGCCTGTCGACAAACAGAAGCGATCAATAGCAATCAGAATGTGCTGGCATGTTAAAAATGCTCTGCACCATGGTCTGGTATGACATTTAACGTGCATGTGAGTGTGACACAGCACACATTCGGTCATAAAAACTGTATCATGAAACAAGCGGCACAACACAACAACTCATAGTACGACAGGTCCCCTTGTGGCAGAAACGGAACCCCCTTTCTGGCCGGTGTCATGATCCTACCGAAGGCGACCGCCATGACCTGGGTGAGCAGCGCCTGCCGCTGCTGAGACAGAGGCTCCTTCCGGTTGGGGATGATGAAGTCCTCCAGGGTGATGGCGGCCAGCGAGTTGATGCCCGAACTCACCGTGCTGAAGGGATGGGAGAAGCATCAGCGAGTGCAGCTTGTGGTGGAATAATGCAGTGTAGTGCAATGTTAAAATGCATGGCTTCCGAAACATGGATTACTCTATACAAGAAACATTTTTTCCCATTTTATATTATTGTCAAAAGCAAATGAACAGTGTAATAAGCCCGAGAGAGCCGTTTATTTACACCCACGTTTATTTAGCTTCACGTTTAAATGCTACATTTTCGACCTTAGTCGAAAATGTAGCATTTTCACCCATTCTGTCATATGCCTCCATATTAGTATTAACGTTTAACGCCTTCTGCAATTCAAAATTCGGTATCTCATACATGGCACAAGCTGCTCAAAAACGAATTTATGCGCTTGATGAGAGTTGATTGCCTCGTCTTACGGCGTTTCAAAACCTCTAAAACCGTACGATAAGATCCAACATACAGAATGTCGGAAACAACGTGCCGATAGCAGCGCCACACCTCCCAATATTTATCGACTAGAGCGCCACCTACAGCCTCCTCCGCATCTAGTGCGGGCCATCTCACCTGAGCGCCCCACTGAATATCCCCGCCACGAACAGCCCGGGCACGCCCGGAATCTCCCCCATGGTGTCCATGACGAACAGCGGGAACAGCTGGTCGGCCTTGTCGACGGTGCCGGAGCTGATGGGGTCGCACAGGCGGTATTTGGCGTAGATGACCAGGCCGGCGTAGCTGCATACGGTCAGCAGGAAGAGCAGGCCCGCCAGGTTGACCCAGATGGCGCTGCAAGTCAAGAGATGCAACATCAACGTGAGTGAGTGCAATTTGACCGGACGTATGCTGCCTAGCCTACGCCCTGTGCACTTGCAGTGTGCATACATAGTTGGCCTCTAAAAAAGTGTCTGCTCTTTGAGTGCTGCACCCATATTATTTTCTGATATCGCTCGGAAATGCCACCCCACTTATTGTCAATACTTTTACATAAAATAGCATAGTAAAACAGCAAAATTTCACATTCATTGGAAAGACACAACATGAAACCATATCCGCGTCTCATCAGGTCTCCAGAAGCAGACAGTCAATGTGTACAGTGTGCACTGCGGTGCAGCCTACAAATTATATATGTATTGCGGTGCAGCCTACCAATTAAATGTGCACTGGGGTACAGCCTAAAAATGAGAGCGTCTGTCTTACATCGGTCCTTTCGAGAAGACTTTTTCCTTTCTGAGCAGTAAGCACGCCACCTATGATTGATTTCCTGGGTTTGGTTTGGTTTTGGATCCCTTCGACTCGTTGAAACCGTTGCGGAGCCATTGGATGAAGGCGAATGAGTAAAATGGGTCTCAGTGAAACTCCGACCGGGTGACCGTCCATCGTCAGGCCATTCACATCAGGACGAAGCTGCGAAGAGGACCCACGCATTTAGCCGGCCACCACTCCCGGGGTACAGCTCGAGGGCCGCCACATGCCAGGGTGGCCAGCGACCACCAGACCCGGGTTAAGATGTGCGTGATATGGGAGAATGGACCTGCATCAGGAGGATTGACCGAAATCTGTGATTGCTTCCTGCACTCCCTGGCGGACCTATGTGATGTACTCACTGGGCGGCTTTGCGTTTGGTGGGAACGCAGAGGTACCGCTGCACCTGGGCCTGGTTGACGCCGTAGATGGTCACCCAGGTGAAGTAGCCGCCCACCACCAGAGTCCATACGGTGTGACGCTCACCTGGGCTGGGGTTGAAACTGCCGAAAACATGGAGCAGGCTAGTGGTAAGACTGTTGAAAGGGACCTGAAATCGTACCTGAAGCCGAAACCGAACCCGATAAAGGACCTCGGATTTCATACGAATAGGCGTGGCAATCGTAAGGTGTTAAGTTGGCCGATTAGTATTTCGGCTAACTTTCCACTTGAAGATACCTAAAAAACAAAATTATTAACGCATCCAGAAGTTATGGTAAGCTGTTTTCACGGCGGACTTCTTCGCCGCTGTGGATAAAATTACTGCGGTTTTTGAGAATAACGTCAGAAATGTTTTTGTATATAAGTTTCTGGATGTATTTCTACATGCAGTTTTGAACTAGAAATGTTTCAATGATAAACATTTCTAGAAACAACAAAAGACTGCATGTAAGACGATCCTGAAGCTTAGTTATGAGCCACAACGTTTGTGAATGTATCCTCAAAAATCTCCATAATATTATCCTTTGCAGCGTCAAAACCAAAATTACAATCGGCTATTATAACGCTTGTTGCTGAATCGTTACTGCTGTGTAAAGTTTCAGTCAGACGCGTCTAATATCTGATAAAAAAAGCACGCTTAAGATCATAAACGTGTTTTATCGCCAAGGTCATCAATTATCGGATTAGCTACTGAAGACACACAAATGGGCACGCAGCCGGCAGCAGCGCGGCGTCAGATGATGAAAACGTCACAAAAAGCTGATTGGAAAATGACGAGGTCTCATTCGGCTGGTTAACGCACCCTCGCTGCAGCCGGTACTATTTCCGCTGCGAGCAAGGCTTCACTCTAATGTGGGCACGAAATGAGTGAGTAGGTGCAGCCACACGACGCATACGAAGCTGACGGGATGCAGACGTTTTAATGCAACGAAATGTGAAGGGTCGCTTTTTCGTTTGGCCGCGTCTTAAGAAAGGGATACAGAACTGGATGTGGAAAGCTGACTTGCCCGGAAGTTCTTCAGATAATGGAACGTACAGAAACAACATTTCGGATCATCATAACAATTATGCTTACAAGTAAGATTCACTGCGTCAAGTTGATTTGGTTAGAACGTTAATGAAGACATGGCAATAAATAGTTAACTGAAATAAGAGCGTGGTCTCACCGATCTGACCCAGTATCTGGGAAGACTCACAAGAGTCTTAACCCGCGCCGTGCCGGTGCTCGGCGCCACCTTCCTCGTGCGAGGGGGATGTTTAAACACCCCCCCCCCCCTACTAACTCAGTCGCTATAGCACGTAGGCTAAAACCAAAGACACCGTTGGAAAGCTCGGAAAAATCGTTTCGAAACTATTTCAGAACAAAATCGCTTAGGCCAAAATTGAGGTCACGAGAGGTAATCAAAGGTCAAATTGTCCAGTTTTATGACATCGGTCCAATAATTCTCATACAGCTCGGAAACTGTGCTAGCTAGAAGCAAAAAGCATGTTAATAAACCGATAGCTATTGAAATTTAAATTCTGCAATTTTTACTCAAATTTGACCTCAGGTCAATGGTTTAGGCTCCACATGTCATAAAAGTCAAAAATGACGTTTTTTTGGCAAAAATGTATTACGCTTATAACGTTTTACCTAATTAAGTGAACGGAATGAACTTTTCGTCGTCGTGTTTGTCTTGACAAGGTGCGTCAAATGATATATATTTTGACCTTTTCAGGTCAACATTACAATTTGACCTCAGCTCAAGGTCAAATGGTGACCTAAGTAGGTCATGTTGCATTATGGGAGACGCGTCTCGACGAGAAAAACACATTGGCGTCGGTTTCACTTCTTCATCTTGATCATATCGCGAGTTATTGCCAAATAAGTGATGGTGACCTCTCATGCCCTCAAATGACCCCATAGGGGTCACACACAAAAATTGACATTCGGATCGTCAAAAATGTCCTAAAATAACAGTGTATAGGAATAATTAAACTTTTATCTTGCATATCCTTGAAAAGGGAAGCATTTGAATATTTCCCCATTGGCTTATAATGGGGAGGTCACGAAATTGACCTAGCCTTACGTCACTGATATGCAAATTACAAGATAAACAAATTGTAGGTACTTATGCCTTGATGACATCCTGTAAGTATGAAACTGATCAATAACAAACTCTGGCTTTGGCACGATCTCAAACGTTTTTGGAGGTGAAGTCACTTGACCTGGTCTGGTGACCTGACCTGAGGTGACCTGAAATATTGTTTTGCTCAAAGTTCGCGGAATTGATGTACCAACAGGTAGGCGAAAACCTGGCGGCGCTGCGCGCCGCAATTTTTTCGCTATTCGCAAAAAACCTAAGGGGGGGGGGGTGTCTAAACACTCCCCCCCGGCACGGCGTGGGTTAACATTAACACTGGTGGTGGTTTTCACGACAGTTTTGTTGCGCTACTGAGGATAATATAACTGAGGTTCTTGGGAATAACCTAACAAATGCTTTGGTATATAGGTAATTTTCAGGATGCATTTCTGCGCTAGGAATATTTCAATGAAAAACAAAAGACCCTACAGCGCGTCAGACCACCGCTTACTTGAAGAACTCGATGCGTCCGCCCTGTTCAGCCGTGCTCCAGACGGCACCGAAGCCGCCGACATCCAGCGAGCCCTTAATGATGATGGCCACCATGGCACCGAACATGATGAACATCTGGATGGTGTCCGTCCAGAGCACCGCCTTTATCCCGCCCTGAGAATCAGCACACAAACATGCAGCCGACAGGCTATGGCGGCGATACGGGAACGAATGGTCGAAATTTGTGGATTGGAATTATGAGTGAGCTTTAGAAGACAAATGCAGAAAATGAACAAAAAATACGCCACGACAAAATATTGGTAGCAAACAAATGAAAGATATAAGCGAAACGTGTATCTCGATATTTGATTGATTAATCATTGTATTCAGCAAACACAATACGATATGTAGATCTATAGCAATATATGTCCATCATTACACATGTTTATCTCACCAGGGCAGTGTAGAAAATGCAGACAAAGAAGATGAGGCACACAGATAGGTAGACGTTCACTCCAGTTACTATCGGTATAAACCAGGGCAGTGTAAACAAGGTAGATAGCGTAACAAGAGACATGAGTCAACTGCAAGCGACATGCATTGCATATTATATAGCACCGATAAATACTCAAATTAATCTAGCTAACATACATCTATAAACGCTTGATTGCGATAAAATGACAGGTAACACAATATTCATAGAGCACACATGCGAGAGGAAAACCCTTGACATCAATATTTTAACGGAAAATCATGTTACATTTTCTTAGAAGCATCTGTTCGCTGGGCTGATTTATTTGTCCTCTCCACTCCGGCCTCTCATTTGAACTACTCTTATTAACTACGCAAAAAAATCTAGAAAAACCGACACGGAACCATTTCTATAGACAATTGCGACTCATTGTGGAAGCAAGGGCTGGCAAATGGCGTCCCAACACGAACAGCTTCATGACCATGCATAATAAAGGCAAGAAAATATGATGCAACACTCGACGCGTAGTTAAATGGTGCATGGTCCCGCATACGAAGAGAGCTACAGGCTCGAGTGGCTGCAGGTGCTGACTGGACACACAAGACAAATGGTGTTTTGCAATATGTTGACCTACCTTGAGCCAGAGCCAGAGACGGCGCATATACCACGATGGCCATGTAGATACTCTGTAAACAAATGTATAATGTTAATAGAGTCAGGTAGGAATAGCAATAGGTGTCAATCAAGACATGCTGACGCTTTCCATACAAAATCATTCATAGTACAATAATCCAATGCACCACAAAGATTAAAGCTCAATATGATTGAAGCTGAAATCACCCATGCTAGTTTGACCTAGATGACTATTAATGAGTAGTTTTAATTTTGCATTCTGTATATTTTAAACTCCTAAAAAGTGTAAGGGAATGCAAAGTCACGTCATTCGCTTTCACAAGCATGGCTATAGAGAATGGCACATTGGCACGGAACGTCGGAATAGCGTAACTCCATAGCGGCCGCGCACGGCGAACACTGACCACTCATTTGTAGATATGCTGGATGTAAAGCGGCCAGAAACAATGCGTGGGCCGGAAGCCTAAATTTAAGCACAAACATGTCTCGCTTCTTTAAGCGAGTGAATCAACTTCTAGGCTGCATTCTGTATGGGGATTGAGGATAACCCGCGCACTGCATGGAAGGGGGCCAAACCCCCTCAGTTTTTTTTACAGATAGCAAACAAAAAAGCCACCCTGCGTGCTGCCGGGTCTTGGTGCACCTGCTAGTACATCAATGACGCAGACTTTGAACAAAATACCTCGAGTTATCTTAGGTCACGTCAAGCAAGTGGCACCACCCCAAAGTGTTCGCAGTTATGGCAAAGCCAGAGTTTCTCACCGATCAGTTTCGCACTTTATGGGTGTCATGAGGGCATTAAAAGTTACAATTTTGCTTTTTATGAATTTCGGTATCGGTGACCTAAGGTTAGGTCAGCTGCTTGACCTCCACATTATACAATAATAGCGAAATATAAAATGTTTCGTATTGCAATGTTAAACATGATATTAGTAAAAATACTTCTGGATCAGCTTCTTCTGAATCGTGTAATTGTCAGCTATAAACGATGATCAGAGTGTAAGCTTTGTTAGATAACCCATATAGGGGTCATTTGAGGTCATCCGAGGTCATCATCACATTGTTGTCAATAGCTCGCGCATAATGAAGATAGAGAAGTACGACAGCGATGTGTTTTTCTCGTCCAGACGGGTGCGTATTCCAATATGCAGCATGACCTACTTGGGTCTTTACCTCAGGTCAAGGTCGCGTTACCTGGGGTCAACTTTTGAAGTTGGCCATGGTCAATACGTATATCATTCTAAGCGCCTTGACGATACAAACAAAATGGCGTAACAGTGTTTTGTTATCGTTATAAGGAAACTAGTTAATAGCAAAAAATAACTATGCAAGAAAACAAATTTTAGGCTTTTATAACCTCTGAAGCCTAAAATATTAACCTGAGGTCAAATTTGTGGGCATTACGTCGATTAATAATTTAAATGTCAGGTGATCGCTTTTTTCGTTTAATTCTAACTATGTAACATAGTTTTCGAAAAATACATATGAACATTTATGGAGCAAACTCCTTAAACAGCAAAGCAAATTGATCTCTCATGACCTCTGGTGACCTCAACTTAGAACTTCTTAAACACTTTCAAAAGAACTTGTATCAACCTATGAAACGCCGTTTTCCGCTTCTCGCTACGCAGCGTAGTTTTTAGATCTATGCGAGGGAGAATCAGCCCCCTGCTGTTCATAGGTGTAACTTTATGAAATTGATTGGGGGGGGGGGGGGGCTCACCGGCCAAATATTCATTATTATTGTAACATTATGTAGCTAAACGTTATAACTATAAACATTAAGATGCAATCCATAGAAAAATTCAAATT
>JARBER010069622.1:0-11797 GCA_030265075.1 Balanus glandula | reverse complement strand
TGGACCCACAAATACTGGAGGTGCCTTCGCCACAAACGCACGCGCGCGCAGTCACGTGACAGACGCCCAACACCTGGGAATTTGTATTCAAATATTTATTTTCCAGATTTTTCCTAATTGTTTATTTTAGCTTGTTTATTCTAGCAAACAAAAATCAGTCAGCTTTTGTTCTCCGGACACAAAATAATTTGTTTTTGGCACTTTCACCAAAGAACGCGAGTCAATGGTGAAAGAACTCAGCTGTACATCATTGGTGAAGAGAATGTAACGCGCGCTGAAAACGAAGGTCTGTCAGTTGTATGATACCATTTTTACGTGACGCGATATTCTGTTCAAAATATGCTTCCTAGATTGACGTATCTCAAGCATGACACTCATGCCTCACAACGCTCAAAGGTACAGTAGCAGTATGGTAAAATTGCTGCTGAACACGAAGATCACGTTTGCTTTACGCCAATACCGCTCGACTGAATAAAAACCCAGGTTTTTATCTCAGGGTTGATGTCATGTACATACATTCATAATAAGAAAAACCTTTACACTGCAACAAATATGGCAGTAACATATTTCCGACAATGCTGGTGCCTACAATACAAACTATTATCTTAGCTTTTTGTGATAATTTTCTTTAAAGTTCACTTTTCTATTGCAACTCGGGTCAACAAAACATTATCACACATTGTCATGTTCAACACAATCACATACTATCATTGCCCTATACGTGTAATCGTTGCATCTCGATAGTGTTGATTAACTATACACTGCTTGGCTAACAAAATCATAAAGTTAACTACTTTTGAATATTTTGAGAACCCAAAGAGTGCATCATGACAAATGAATTATATATGGTCCCCAAGTGGTAAATTGTTGTTCCATGCCGTCTCTAATTATCGCTAAAACGCTCACTCGTTCGCAGCGGTAGAAATCATGTTCATTGGTCTCAACTTCACCACAATTATCGCAAAACGGGTCATTTACAACACATCGAACACATAAGAACCTTCTGGTTGGATTGAATATATAAATTACGTAATACCTACTGCAAATTTTGAAGCTTGGTCGATGTTCTTTCTTTAAACGGTCTCCCATACACTTAACCTCAATTATCACCGAAGCCAACATCATCTGCTTCCCATCAGTTCTCTGCAGTCGGAAACGAGTACGGTACTAACGAGGAATAAAATAAACTTGTTTTAAGAGCCGTGATTGACGCCTGTTTGCCTTTTACATCCATTTCAGATAGTTTCTGCCCCTATCCTAAAGTACTTAAGATCGCCACTGTCCGAGTCATTTAAATTACGCTATCCTGGGAAATTTCCATAAAAGAGTCCCAATTCCTAAATTATTGGGTATTCCTGAACAATTCCTGGATATCCACTTCCAGGCATGTATTATATGCTTTGTAAACAGGCTTGAGGTCAGGTCATCCTTCATGTAGTTTTCCAGAACTCCATTACTTGTACTGTAAAATGTATTTACATCCCAATTTTATAAGTCCTTAACTGTTCTTACAATCCATATCATATCACAAGACCTAAAGGACCACTGCGCTCATGTTAAGTATAAAAAGCATAAAACTCCAATTGACTTCACTGAATATATTCACAAACGCAAGCAACAGATTGCACACCACGCCTGTCTGTTGCCCTTAGCTAACAGCGGAGGACCGCACTATCGAGCCGTTACGTGGGTGACGGCCGCCGGTATGAACCTACCGCCTCGAGGAGACACGAGCAGGGCAAACCAATCCAAACTCACATTGTTATAATTTTACCTCCACACTTTTTTTGCTTAGGTGAAGTGGATGTAGATAGTGATCTTATACGTAGTTTTGATCCATCTCTTAAGTTTTGTTTACCATGGGCGCCTTGAAAGTCGAATTGATTTTCTTTCGTCAAAATATGTTTGATCAATTAGCGTTTATAAATTAATTTGACACTTAACTGTATATTTTATTACTGAATTCAAAGACTGTAATTGTACGGTAATCATGAGCAGTTTTCTCTTCCCTGCCATATACATTATATAGACTCCAGGATAATCTTAAGCTATTCTTCATAGTTTTAATCAGATTTCTTTTAAGATAAAAACTACACAATATTCCTTGGGATGTAGCAAGAACATTAAAATAATGATAACAGTTTTTTGGTGAAAGGGCTACATCTTTTATCATTTGATGATCACAAGAAAATTGCTTAAAGTTGTCAAAATCATTTTTCACATGATACTAAGCTTACATATTGCAATCATTTTGGTCTTGCATGATTATTAAAAACCGTAGCCTCATACTATTTGATATATTAGTCAAAACAGATCAAAAGAGACAACAAGACGACAGTTTCGAGCGTAGCTCATCAGGTCACACATAATTCATTTTGGTCTGATAATTTTGCAAAATATGTTACCGCAAAAAAAGTTGTTTTTCAAATGTTTCAAACTTTTAACAAACTGTTCTTTTCAAACTAAATTTAATCAGATCAACTTTGGATTTTTCAAAGCATAGATAACATTAATACTGGATCTGACACGAAAATCGGCGCTTTGCAGTAACGGACCCAAAATCGCGTAACGGACCCAAACATTGTAGCTTCAAAACCTCGTCATATAGCTAGTTTGATTCAATGCAAGTTTTGGTGGTGCACGCTATGATGTTCTTTGAATTCTATAGAAATGATATATGTATCTATTCACCGGTTTTACACTTATATTGTTTCGTACTCTGTGTTTATTGCCGTTGTAGTTCATTCAAGCCAATGATTCGCAAAGTAAAACAGTTCATGCGTCACACAAATGCGCTTGTGTATTCAAAGTATTAGACAAAAAATGCACACATAACATTCCGTTTGATCACCGGCGTCAATTATATTTCCGTGTGTCTATATAGTCTATTTCCTTCACTGTCTCTTTGTATGTGTCAGCCAGTCAGTCTGTCTGTCTCTGTCTGTCAAACTTTCTGTCCATAACCATGTTTGTCCGCCACTGTCTATCTCACTTTTTCTCCACAGCGCTTAGCTTTCTTATCCTGTCATCACCTTGTAACCTCTCGCCCCGTGTAGCGGCGCCCGGCTTTCGCTTGGCTGTACTTCAGTGTTAATGTCACGCATTATTTTACTAGCGAAAAGATTTTACAGGGCATCAGCCATCTTGCTCATGAGGTCATTCACCAACGCGTGACCTTCAGACAGGAAACTCCTGATAGGTGGAAATCTTCACCTCCCACAGCGTGGCCACCTTGATGAATACCCTCCAGAGAAGGTCGCACTCCAGAAATTTGCGTCGGCTGCTCTTATTGTTATCTATGGTATTATTATTATATATATTATATATATATATATATATATATATATATTATTAATGTTATCTATGGTAGAAGATATGTTAACCATGTATGTCTCATCCAGGATTTTTATCTACGCACTGTTCGATCTGTCATAAGCTAGAATTTTCATCTGGAATATACGTGATCGTGTTCTTTGTGAGATTCAACATACACGTATTTTGAATGTCACATAGAACACAAGCTACGTACATTCCACAGTGAATAGAAATAGTACATTCCAGCTGGAAGTTACAGCTGACGCCACAGATCGAACAGCGTCTTACTCAGTCAGTTTTGCTACCCCTGGCAAAAATCCGAGGCGCCGCCCCTGTATAAGATGATAGCTTATACTGAAATATACTAATTTTCTGTCATAGACGGTTCCAGAAACTCAATAAGGGAGGTTTTGCTTTTTTCTTTTCGACCTCTCTTTTTCACTTATCTCCTACCTGTGGATATTTCACCACCTATGGATAAGAATATGCTTTATCTCTTTTGATTGATGTTACGATAATATATAATTTCATATATATCAAAAAAGCAAAAACAAAGTCGTATTACGTATTGAATATACCTTCAAATTTAGTTACCTGGAACCACCTATGATTTCTTAATTTTCAAAAATCACCGTAGTATAACAATTAAAAATCCAATAGTAATCGTTCTATATAAGGTATGTACGTTGAAATCGGTTAATAAACATGGAAGCTGTAGTCGATAAAAAACCTACTTCTAAAAAAAATTGGCTTTTGCTCCCTGTTGCCCTCCTATCCAAGACTTAGGATATTTAGAAATGTGGTAGATGTTGAGAGGATTCAAATGCCGTTTGATTTTTTTTTTCAAAATCAGACGAGTAGATCGCGAGATCTCAATATGGGCCATTTTCGACTTCTCTGCCACTAATATTAGTGACAGCCAGGAGGCTGTCACTAATAGGGTTAAGTGAATATAAGCTTCCACTTCATAACTTTTGACCTTGCAAAACATTTATACAAAAACTGACCATGTCGAATGTCATGATGGAAAAACGTTAAAAGGCGAAAATATTTCGCAAAGCATTGGGGAGGCCCTGCAGCACTATTGGGATATCTCAGCCCAGCGGTGCGGTAGCTCGGGCTATACCAAAGAGATATGACGTTCCAGCCTTGAATTAATTCCTAATATGTCTACTGCATTTGCATGCATAATGTCATTTCCCGGATTTTCCTTAAATTTGACCGAACATATAGCAATTTCTTTGTTGCAATGCTCACTAAAAACGAGCAGATTTTCCCGACCCGATTTTTTTTTTTGCCAGATTGTCAATATAAGAGGCATGCGACCTTGGCTCTGCAATATGCATGTGCATGTTGATTGTTGTGCAATGTGCATGTGTATGTAATGTGATTGCCTCAATGGTAGCAGCGATGATACTAATATAAAATAATTGTCTGAGACTTCAGTATTTCCCAAATGTAGAGCTGCCAAACATGTCGAAATTCTAAGAGAATGTGGCCATTCTGATGTAACTATAGGTGTAATGCTGACTGACTTGACTGAGTGACTGACTGAGCTGACTGAGCTGACTGAGTGACATCACTGATGTTCAGTATTGTAAGCAGTCTTAGCTCACTTTACAAGATGCGCTTTGTTTAGCTCAGCCGCTGCAGCAGACCAACGGCGGCGGAAGGCAATATAAGATAGAGGGGCAAAGACAATCTGAATGAGACGCTATATACATATATAAATACATAACAGGATATTTTGCTAAATCTTACGAGGGCGGCTGCCCCGTCAACCCTGTGCTTCCTCCACCCCTGCAGGAGACGGAGCTCGATCACCGCGGAGTCCGTGTCCAAGCTCTCTCCAGCCTCCTCAGCCGCCCGGGAGAACAGAGAAGTCTGATCGGACCATCCCCGGAGAAGACGCGTCCGCGTTTTATGCAGGGCGCGTGCCACGCTCACGTCCTCATCGGCGTCTTTCGGCTATCGACCAACGATCGGCGCCTGTTTTTCGGCTTGTCAGGTGATTCCAAGTTTCTTACTGGGTCGGGCTGACGGTCCTTGTATGGTCCAGTGGCAAGGGAGCACCATGGTTTGATTGTAATGTATCAGCTAATGCATGGATATGAACTAGAGCGATATCCACTGTCCAGTGCACTGGACAAGCCCGTCAACATGTTGACGGGCTTGCGTTGGATCAGGTCACTCTATCTATTTGATACCAAACAGTGCAAGCCTGGTAAACGTTCATAGCTTTGCAATATTCAGGAGACCCTGGTTTTATCTATCTTGCAACCAGGTTTCCACTGATATACCTATTACAACCACCAAACAGTGGGCGGTGTACGTCACCCAGGACGAACAGCAGGGTAATTCCACGACAAAACAACCAGTGTCTGACACCTGACTATTTTGTGTGTAATGGCCAATAGTGCATACATGATATAAGGTTATATTGATGTCACAGAACGACTGAACCAAATAAAGACCACTCAGATCACGACTCACGTATTTCAAAAAAACATTTATTAATTTGAGAAAAAAAAATCAAGATTTATAATACTACTAACTTTTAGAATATCTCATTTGAATTAAATTTATACATTTATAAAAGTATACAATGATTCATAAGCTCCATAGGTGTAGGAACGCCACAAAAAGTGTGTGGGCCGACCACCCAGCGGGCCTTACTGTCTAAGGGCCTCGCAGTATCAAGGAGCTCCACTTGCCATAGTCCATGTAGGTAGAGCGTCATTCTGCAAACCTGCGTTTTAATAACAATACAAAGGGCCCTTAAACGATAACTTAATAAGAAAATATAAAAAATGTAAATTTTACACCCTGCATTTCCTCATCGGATCTTTTTGCCGTTTTCAGTGTATTTATTTGGGCCTTTAACACGCACACTGGAGGGGGTCACTTTTGTCTCCACACGCTTTTTTCAACTCATCTAAAAAACGAAGCGGTACATGGCAATGGCGCTTGTACGACATTATTGCAAACACAACAGCAGATCTCTTGTAGTTTGACGCCACGAAGTTAAAAATCGGTCGGTAAATTTTTAGCGATGTGGATTTTTATTCCAAGATGGCGGCCATAATCGAGGTAGATGCAAAGCGACATCTTTGGAACAAACAGCTAGATACTGATGATTCAAACATCATTCTGTAGCTAACGTCAATTGTAATCACTGGACATAACTCAGGACATTTTTCTGATGACCTGTAACGTCACAGAGGTCAAATTCCCAAAAATATGATATTTGGCCAAATTTGACCTTCATGACCTCATTTGACCTTGAAGATTTTAAGCTAAGGTCACCAAATTTTACAAAATGTAAAACATCCAAGCAACTATCTATACCGTAATTTTGTTATTCTAGCTTTCATACTTTTGGAGATCTTAGGGGGCACAAAAAAGCCCCCCCCCCCCAGTGCGCGTTAGTGGTATACCCCTCTCCAGTGCGCGTGTTGATACATTTTGCATGTGTTCTTTTAATGTGCATGCTAACGACAGTAGGTCGTATGCATTAATTTTTTTTAGCGCCACGAAACGGTGCGAAAATTGTATGGGTTTGCCAGATAAAACTCAGAAATTTAGGTAGTGGGCCTTACAGTCAGAGGTTAAAAAGCTAAAATGTTAAGAACTCAGTTCAGTAGTATGACGAACGAACCAAAAATGATGATGACAACCGCTTCGTTATGATAATAATTATTTATGCGACGCCACGAAGCAGCATGACAAAAAAATGGCCGTGGAAAACAATTTATTTTATTGGAATCTGACCCCGAGTGGCGCAAAGCCTCCGGTCAACCACTGTTCTGGTTGCATATATCGGTATGATGAAAATAAAGATTGAAACAATTTAAATGAAAGTAATTTTCAATTGTCACATACGTTAACCTCTGATAGTCAAGCACGATTAGTGGTAGCAATCAGAGCTCAATATGACTTACATATGATACAAATAATTGTTGTTATTCCAACATATATACAGCAAAATAACATTTACCGAACTGTAGCAAACATCTGGTAACATTACACATAGCTTGAAGCGAAAAGCGACAGAACAACCTTACAGCGCATACATTGTCCCTGTGGATATGGCATAGGCGTAGCCAGGATTTCGCCCAGTATGGGGGGGGGGGAGCGGCACATACGAAGGGTCCCTTCCCATGCGTTAAAAGGGCCCCATTCTCGAGCGTTCAAAGGGTCCAACAGACCGAATGAATAGGTCTTCTACAGTTATTTAAAATGTAATTAGGTGCAAAAACTTGCAGGAGGCACGTAGCTACGATAACATCCGAGGGTGGTGTCTCAAAAGGCTTCTTCCTGACCTCAACAGCGCGTTTTTTAACCTATTGCGCCGCGGAGTGGCGCGAAAATTTGGTGTACGCCTTGGATATGCAATACGCATTCTCATCAATTCAGGTCTTTGCAGCATTTTGATTATATGGTTTTAATGTGTATATTACAATATACATATATACAATATTAGTATTGTATATTACCGGAAATAGGTAGGTAATGTACTTGTCATTAAGCCCCGCGAAGCGACACGAACATTTTGCAGGTTTGCCTGATGAAACTTAGATATATAAGTGGTGGACCTTGTTGAAGCAAAAAGATACGGGATATAAATAAATAAGGAGCTAAACTGTTGTTAATTCAATTCAAGGTTGTTACAAACCAAAGACGATTAAACAACGGCTTCGTTCTGAGGATAATAAATCAAATGACGCCACGAAGTGACATCAATTGTATAACTTTAAGCGGTAGAAAACCACTCAACTCACGGATTTCCCAATTCTTAACAACCGTATACGACCATCTCACGGGTGGTCCTTCACTCGGCATGGCAGGCCTTCCATTCCGCACAGAGGGGCCTCTTCTCCGCACGGGAGGGTCTCTTCTTTGCGCGGAGGGATCATCTCTCCGCACAGCCTTTTTGTACAGAAGGGCATCCTATCTGCCTAGGAGGTCATCCTCCTTGCGCAGAAGGTATTCTACCCCGCACGGGAGGGTCTCCTTGTAAAGAGACTTCTTTTTGCGCAGGGGGACATCCTCTCCGTATTTGAGGACCTCCTCTCCGCACGGGAGGGCCTCCTCATCTCTTGCCCTGGAGCCTTCCTTGCTGGCTAGGGGCCCATTGGCATGTCCAGAGCCTTTTTGGCTCGCCAAGGGGCGTTTTTGGTCTAGCTAGGGGCCCTCTGACCTACATAGGGGACTAGTTTGAACGTTGACCCAACCAGGAGCCCTTTCGACCCACACGGGGCCCTTTAGACCCGCCCGGAGGCCCTTTCACCCCGCCCAGGAGCTCTTTCGTCTCGGCTGGGGGTCTTTTTTGGTCTGTCAGGACCCCTTTGACCTGCACAGGGGCCTTTTGAACGTCTATCAAGCCCTCTGGTCTTTCAAGGAGGGCCCTGGCGGACCTAAAGGCCTCTGAAGTGCTCTAAACTCTCTCTAAAGAACCGCGCTTTACGTGATCTCGTCGGCCTATTTTGGCGCGCTTCGCGCACCGAAAAGGGCCTCTAGGCTTTGGGGGGATACCCTCGCCCCCCTTGGCTACATGACTGGAATCTGGAGCAAATGGCTTGGACAAATGGTCCAGGCCTTGCGCAGAAGAGCCTCCTCTCCACACGGGAGGACCTCCTCTCCGCACTAGAGGTCCTCCTTTCCGCACGGGAGGGCCTACTTTCTGCACGTGAGGATCTCTTCTCTGCATTAGAGGGTTTCCTTCCTACACTTATAGAGGGCCTCCTCTCCAAATGAGCGGGCCTCTTCTCTGCTCGGAAGAGCCTTAACTTTGCGCAGATAGGCGTTGTCTCCGTAAAGGAGGGCCTCTACTATTCTCCATACGAGAGGGCCTCCTCTCCGTACAGGAGGGTCTTCTCTCCACTCGGTAGGGCCTCCTCTTTGCGCAGAGAGGCCTCTCTTCGAGCGGAAGGACATCTTCTTCGCTCGGGAAGGACTCTTCTTTGCTCGGGAGAGCCTCTCCTTCAATCGGGAGGGCCTCCTCTTTGCGCAGACGGGACTGGACTCCTCTTTGCGCAGACGGGACTTCTCTCAAAACGGAAGGGACTCCTCTCTGTACAGGAGAGCTTACTCTCCGTATAGAAGGGCCTTTTCTTCCCACGGGAGGACCTCTTCTCCGCACGGGGGCCTCCTCGAAGAAGTGTGTGGGTCAAAACCCATACAGACCACACTGTTCCTACGTCTATGATAAATTCCGAAAAAATAGGCTCTCAGAAAATGAATCTACCCCAGGTCAAAGTTATTGTTATGAAATCCTAGATAGTGGGCATATTGCATGTCATTCAACGTGTCATGACGTCTTTTCTTATTTATTAGGACGGTTGAAATACAAGCATATAACCATCCGATACACCCGGAAGAAATGAAGAGGAACTCATCAGACGTTATTTTACCCTCGGGCCACTGAACATCACAGGTCAGGTAAAAAAAATACTTAAATGTTTATCCCTGTCACAAAAACAGGCTCACGCGTGATAGCCTGGAACCGGTTCCGTTTTATTTAAATGTTACAGCTCTACTCGTCGGGCGTCCTATTGTGACGGCTTTGCCAAGGTCAGCCACATACGTCACGTCGGGTGATATGCACTGTGCAGTGTGCAGTGTGAGGTGTGTGTCCTCCGCTGCTGCGCAGAGCCAACCTAGAGGAGCGCGCGACAGCCAGTTTGTGAGTGAGTGGAAGCAGAATGTGTCGTCCACGGTCTGCCTGCTGCCGCGGCTGATTATGCTGTTCAAAGTTTGACACTTGACAGCAAATTGAACCGGTGGGTCGTATAAGACGGTTTTATCAGAGCTGCAGTGGTTCGTGGGGTTACGGATCCCGAAAAGCAGGTGAGCACCGCAGGCTGACTGATAAGCAGAGTGTCTTCACCCTCGGAAAACTGTCGGTAATAGTGTTAGTTAACGTATTCAGTTAATAACGTATAGGTTCTGTCACTTGCAATGTCTAGTTTGTTGTATATACTTCTAAGCTGGTTTATGAATATACATGGTTATCGCTTCGATACCTGTGCAGTGTGCATGCTTTTTCGTTCTGCTAAAATACAATCCAGCAAAGACAAGCCTGGGGCTTTCCTGGGGTTTTCCATGACGAATCGACAAAATCCACACCACACACATTCTATAATCTACAGGGTGTTAATTAAAGAATGGCAATTTTTAAAATCGCAAGTTCTTGAAGACAAAATACTTACGAACACATGTAATTTTCAAGTATTGTTGAAAATTGCGGGACATTTTTATATCTAATATGTTTTATAGTAATTTTCATTGCATCTGTCATAGTGGACTGCCGACTTCAGGGTAACATGTCATGTGCTGCGATGTCATCATCGGGGAAAAATGAGGTTTCATTGGTTTTAAAGAGGAGGAAAACGGTGAACGGATAACTTTACTTGGATGTTCTGAGCTATGGCATGTGGCCCGCGATCAGAAGTTCAGCTACGGCCAGGCAATACTGGGGTCAGCAGAATATAACTTCAATCCACACCACACACGCAGCACGGGCCTGGCTGTACAGTAAGCTCGGTCCGGAGGACGTCTAATCAGCCGTCTGCCATACTGTGGCTTGACAGAAGCCCAGGCGTAGCACTAGGGGACTACTGGTTTGGGTCTGTGGCCCTGGCAGACCTGAGGAGGTCACCACCAGCAACCCTGGACCAGCTGAAGGCAAGAGTGAAGGAGCTTGCTAACTCCGTGGGCTATCGAGAAGCACTCCGGGCCCAGCGTTACCTCTTCGGAAGAGCCACGAGGTGTATCAAACTTCAGAGAGCTGTCGATGAGCCGTTCTCTTAGATAACGACAAATTAAGTACAGAAAAGCAAATGTCCCACTTTTCCGATGTATATGGGTCTTTAAAATGTGTATTTAAACAGTTATTTTTGTATATAAATATACTAACGATTTTAAAATTGCCAACACGTGTAATTACGTCTCATGTTTTGTCGACACTTTGTTCATGGAATTATTGGGGACTAAAAACACGCATGTGTTATTTTTAGCGCTCTCTTATAAACTGTTTCAGAGTTGTGACCTGCGACATTTTCACTTGGTATGACAATATATACTTTGTATTTTTTGGAGCAATTTGATCGGTTCGAATTTAGCAAACCCATTTATTGTTGAACTGGACTTAAACTGAAGTTTCGTCTAGTTCCAGTTATTGTAATCCTGCAATTTGAAGCTATCATATTGTTATACCTTTCATTACTTTGCGTGACCTTGACCCTTTGCAGTTATTCTATTTATTTATTTTGAGTCTAATTTCAGATTTTGTTCTAATCGTGTGCAAAAAGCGATAGGGAATAGACATTTTCTTTAAATGTCTTATGTCCAAATAATGCACGGAGAGAAAAGTTTACTCCCTTGGTGCGTTTTTACTCTCATACCTGGGGTTCTGACGTCCAAAATACAGTACCTATATCGGAATAAGTAAACTCCACGCGTTGGAGTTTTGGGGATAACT
>JARBER010069511.1:0-11799 GCA_030265075.1 Balanus glandula | reverse complement strand
GGCCGTCTTTTCAGCGCGTTGCCAAATTAATAGATCTGGGTAATTGTTGCCACACGGCAATCACCCTTCGCCCATTAGGGCGGGCCCGGAGAATCCGCGCATCACCCGAGCGCCATTTCTCGGGACGGCAGTACCAGGTAGGTTAACACGTGCCACCTGCGGGCGTGACGCCACGTGTGGTGTCGCCTCCCACCCACGTGTCGCTGAGACACAGGTGACACAGCAGTGGTGTCTTGAGGGCCGATCGGTCTGAGACGAGTGACACTCCTCGAGGCGGAGGAGCCCCAGTCAGATAGTAATCCCTGTAGGCGGCCTCTTGGAAGAGCCAGGAAGCTGTTACAAGGATACGCCAGGGAATCGGAGAGAAGCCAACTGTAGTAGGGTTTATTCCATCGCAGGTAACACTCGCGACGGAAGCAGAAGAGCATCTACGAGGGTAAGCGCCCAGCCAAGACAATCCTTCTGCTCACAAGCTCTAGGCAAGGAAGCCGCCAGCTGGGCGCAGGAGTCGCCTCTCCTGCCCGGTGTCCCAGGGACATGAGCAGGGGTGCAGGAGCCGTCTCTCCTGTCCGGCGTCCCAGGGACCGCAGCAGGGGGCAGGAGCCGTCTCTCCTGTCCGGCGTCCCAGGGACCGGAGCAGTGGTGCAGGAGCCATCTCTCCTGTCCGGCGTCCCAGGGACCGAAGCAGGGGCACAGGAGCCATCTCTCCTGGCCGCCGACGCTGTAGGGACTGGAGCAGCCTTCCTCCAGCCAGGTGGTCCGCTGCGTGGCAGCCGCCGCCCTCGCAGGCCGCACGCCGCTCCAGATAGATTGCTTTATGATGACCAGTCAGCCGGGCGCCGGGCGGCCGTCTATTCCCGGCGGGGCTGACGGTGCCGAGCGCCGAGTGACGCCACCAGCACCTCCGAGAGCCCTGCCACCGCCTGCACCCACCCTGCGCCTGCCGTGCGCCTGTCGTGCGCCCGCAGTGCGCCGCCTTCCGGCTGCGCCTTACCCAGGAGGCGGGCGCAAGCGGCGGCGGCAACGGCGGCAGGGATAAAAAGGAGTACAGTTTGCGTCGCCGGCTGCCGTCAGGGAGCTCCGTTTGGTGTGGTGAGGATGGATGGAGCGCAGGGCGGGAGTGAAGTGAGTCAGCACACATGTTTGTTTCCGAGAAGAGACGCTGCTGCATACCAGGGCTGGTGCCGCTGTTGCCGCTGTCTGTGACGGAGCTTCCACACATTACGGAGGAAAGTACGTCGTCTGCGCTGCTTGCAAGACACTGTAACTACTACAGGGTCTTTCAGTAGGAATGCACTTTTTAATTTGTCTATATGGGCATAATAAATTGGTTAGAACATATACAACTGCTATCAGTCGTTCGAGTACAGATAGTCATTCTGTTATTTGGCCATTTCTGCGGCAGTTTATTGCATGCGAGCAAATTTGGGAAGACATTCTCTCAGGATGACAAATTTAGTTCTGCTTAACTTTGCGGCGAAAATCGTTGGGAAAGATAAACAGAAGATAATTTTTTTTTGCACGAAAACTTTCAGTTATTGGCACATGCATAATATACTCTTATTATTGTACATACGAGATATTTTCAACACAATTAGCAGTCAAAAGTAGTATCTAGCCGGTCACCCCAGATGCCACAGCTCTTTTCTCGCCGAGATCAGCGATAAAATGTTCCTCTTACATAGCAGCATGCAGGAAACGTGGGTAATCCTCAAATATGGTGCATTAAAAAACATTCTGACGGTACGGAGGGAACGTTTCTAGGATTCACTTTAAATTTATGTCGCATCTTCATCCGTATACCTCCACCCAGGTGCTTCCCAAATCGTGTATGTTTATCCAATTCACACGCCAGAGGCGGCGCCTCGGATTTTTGCCAGGGGTGGCAAAATTGACTGAGTAGGTAAACATATATCCTCTACCCACTGCCAGGAAAAATGTCACGAAAGTTTAAAATGCTTATAAACCTAGCAACAAACAGGATACAAACCCAATGGCAGCATATTGCGTCCTGTTTTGGTGTTATTAGATGGAAACTTTACTATCAGGTATCTAACCTGATCAAGTAACTCAAAGTAACTTGTGCAAGTTCTTGAAATATTTTTGGCACATTTATTTCAATACCATAACTAGAACTACAAACAGGTAGTTTAATTCTAGAACATAATATGTTTGCATTCTTGCTCGATATATTTGCAACACAATTAGCAGTCGCAAAGTAATTTAGTCGGTGCACCTGAAAGTGCCTTCACAAAGGAGCAGGAAACGTGGATAATCCTCGAATATAGTGCATTAAAAAACTATTTACCGATGCAAAGGAAGTTCTGCCATCAATTTAAATTATACCCCAGAAACGTTCCCTTCATACCATAAGACTGTTTATCAATGCACCAGATTCGACGAAAACCAACGTTTGTAAAAAAAGTTCCGTCGTGAAAGGAGAACTTTGTTGCTGAGCTCGGCGGGAAGAGAACGGTGGCATATCAGGTGCACGACTAAATGCTACTATGCGACTGGTGATTGTGTTGCAAATATATCGTACAAGAATAAAAACACTATGAACGTGCGACTAGCTAGAAATTCACATGCAAATATATTATTTTTCGGTTCATCCGTACCGACAACTGTTTTCAGTGAAAATGCAAGCAAAACGAATTTGAAATTCTAAGTACAGTTCCCCAAAACATGTTCGTATGCAATAAAACACCTAAAAACTGGCAGGGTAACAAAATGTTTAGCTGAACTTGATCAAAGATACCAAATTTGCATTTTTTTAAATTCATTTTTAAATGACTTCAAAACGCAACTTAAAAACAAATTTAGATCGAAAGACCCTGCATGTCTGTCCTGTCATGTTCCTGCTTTGCTTGCATTTCCCTGTGCTCCCCATCCCTGCCTTGCCTCTGCCCTGTCTTGTCCCGCCCCGACTCTGTCCCGTCCTGTCCTGACCGTGCCTAGTCTCTCGATCCTCCCTGTCCCGCCAAATACCCCGTCCCGTCCTGCTTGTTCCTGTGTTGACCGTTGCCGCCACCCTGTGCTGTCCCGCCCTGTGGCGCCAGCGCAGCTGTTGCATTGACGTTTTCTCAGTTAGATATAAGTTAGACTACCCGATACATAATTCAAGTTGCGTCAAACTCACGAATATTGCTGGCTGTCATGATGCTTATAGTTTCGAATGGGGCAGATATAAACTAACGTAAGATTTGGATTGGTCGGTGAAGATAATTATTTAATATCCTCGCAGCGGTCGGAATACACAATTTGGGCAAAATAACGCCATAAAATGATAACATTGACCTAAATTTCAGGGGTGGCAAGGCCACCCCTGTGTCACGACAGGGGTGGCAGTCTGCCACCCCTGCCCCTATGGTGGCGCCGCCCCTGTCACACGCTTCAAATAGCCAAAATAAAAATACATATCTATTGAAAGACCCTGTTAGTGTTGCCACCTCTGGCCAAACCCAGAATACTGTTTGGGTCGTCAACGGCCAAAAACCGTTCAGACTTCGGAAATATTTCCTAAATGTTTGTGACCAAATTTACTAATTTCGCCGGATTTTGCTTGCCTTTTTTAAGTATGGATAGCATATGTAAAGCTTTCTTTACTGGAAGTTGCATATAATTTCTGTAAAATCAGACAATGTGTCATTTTAGGTCGATTTCAATCGCTTTGGCCGTGAGAATATCTCCTGGATCGGCTCAAAGAACAAACTCTCAACACATATATCGACGAAACTCTCAAGAGTCAACAGTGGCACGGCTGTCCAATCCATTCTGCGCGGACACAACTCAACACAACTCTCGGCACAAACTCTCTACATTCTCATTTCGATACATCCTCTGAACCATCTCTCGACAGGAACTCGTCGTCGTCGGAGTCTCGGAGATGAATAGCGGAGACGTCGCTGTTGCTCTGCTCAGCGTTTCTCCGGCTCGGCGGTCGGTCGCGACTGAGCCTCATCAGCGCTGGCTGGAGAGTCACCTGGCGTCTCCTATTGTGCGCCTCTCTCCCAGTCCCGGCCACTCCAGCGTCCTCAGAGAGTCGGTGGTGCGAGTCTAATCAGAGAAGCTGGCACGGTCGGCGACCCCTCTGGTCCTGGGGTACCTAGGATAGGGCCATCCCATATACGGAACGGTGGTCACCACTTTGGCTGTTGATTGTTGAATATAGGCTGATGAAATAGCTCCTTACGCCAGATTTCCGGTAGTCTAAGTCTTTAAATATAGCCCGAATGCATCTGATGAAGGGCTGTGCCCCAATGCACATGTAAATAATTGTTTGATTTGTAGTATTTACTTTGCATATTTCAAGGAGAAGGTCGAACACAAATTTATTTAATTATAGTCAAGGACCGTTCAAAATATAATTGAAAGTACCTTAATTATCGCGTTTAGCCCTATTAGTGACAAGTTCCTACCTATCCTTATTAGTGGCTGGAGAAGGGGGAGGGGGGTTGACAACGCTCCCCTTTGAGACTTTTCGATCTACTCATTTGGAAAAAAAATCAAACGGGGTTTGATTATTCTTAACATAAGCTACATTTCTGAAAATAATGCATTTCCGAAATCTTGAATATGGGGACAACAGGGGCAAATACCTCTATTTTTGATCCAACACAGTTTCTGGGTATAGGCAGCGCCGCTGTCACCGCCACTTTCGGTGGGGTGAAGCTGGCATACCTATAAACGATAAACGGTTTATTTGTGTAGTTTGGCTCCTGGAAAATGGGACATACTGGTCACTTATAGTCGGATTTAAAAGATGTCTCATAAATTTCGAGCCAGCATCGTCTGAAAATCATTAATTTAACATATGGTCGTTTTGCGCCTATGAATTCATAACAAGCGTAGATTGTTACCCCTCTTCAATCCTAGAGAAACTCTACAAAAAAAGTATTGTAGGTAGGAAAACATCTTGGTAACGGAAAATTAACGGAATTTCGATTATTGCTATGTAAACAGGACTACATTCGTCGCATTTGTCTTTCATATTGACAGCAAGATTAGCGGCAATTAACAGAGTAAAAGTTTTCTACACTACCCAAATTTCCTCTGTTTTTCTTTGCTATGACGTCACCAGTCCAGATGATATAACTTATATTTGTAAGGACTTAAGTTAGTCTTTGAAGAAAACAAATGTGATAATCGTGAACAGCAGCATTTATTTCATATTTTGACACTCGACAAACATTTGACAACTTTCGTAAAGGTGGGAATGTCCCTTTAAGTAATGATAGCGTGGAGCACCAGATGTTGCTAACTTACTACATATACATGATTTAATGATATCAAGCTTTATTTTGAGCATGATTAACTTAATAAATAAGAGGTATATAATCAGGCCAATAAATTATATGCACGTGAAATCCAAAATATATTTTGTCTGTGAGTCTTCTTCAGTGGTATATCATTTTGTGGAATTCGCTCGTCAAAATGCAGTTAGCAAATGGCTGATGCATACACTTTCAGTTTTAAACAAATTCAGTGCAGCTTCCTTTGATCCTCTCCGACAAGTTTTAGTCAATAGAGCCATTGTCAAGCGCCAAACTTTGTAAATGTGATTGTGTGTAAGTCTATATCAATGAATGCTAATATGGGTTCGAAGATATTCCGGAAGCCTCAGCAGATGCATCCGGAATATCTTCAAAGGTTATTCAAAGTCTGTATTCATCCGTCAATGTGAGACGTTGCAAGGCGCATGCATAAATCTTGCACACAGCTACCCAACTTGTGCTCATTGCTAACTCCTTACTTCAGCTTTCTAGCGGTCTAAATCTTATTCGTTCGTATTTGCACTGAGGCTAGGCGCCGGCAATACAAGATGTGTTGTCTTCGTAAATGATTTATTTTTCTTGTCAGACGCACACATGCAATTCTTCTTTCGAGATACAAAACGTGCATCACTGCGACTCAACTATACTGCAACCAGTCATTCTCTGAGCCCCGCTCAGCTCGTCTCTCCCGTCATCTGACCTCAGATGTACCCATCCCGTCATCTGACCTCAGATGTACCCATCCCGTCATCTGACCTCCGATGTACCCATCCCGTCATCTGACCTCCGATGTACCCATCCCGTCCTCTGACCTCCGATGTATCCATCCCGTCATCTGACCTCCGATGTACCCATCCCGTCATCTGACCTCCGATGTACCCATCCCGTCATCGGACCTCAAATGCATCCCACCCTCTGACCTCAGACATACCCTCCCCTCTGAACACTAAACTCAGTGTACCCCTTCCTCCCACTTTCCGACCTCGGATAAACACCCCTCCCCACCGGCGTCTTCTCCACAGGCACCGACCTCCCGGCCTTCTCAGACCTCCCCGGCCTTCTCAGACCTCCCCGGCCTTCTCAGACCTCCCCGGCCTTCTCAGACCTCCCCGGCCTTCTCCGACCTCACCGGCGTCACAGACGATACCTCTGACATCCGACAAAGTGCCAACACGTGCCGCTGTCAGACGGCGGTGAGCCTCGCGCTGCCCCGCTCGCTGACTTATCGCCCGCCAAATTGCACACATGCACCGCTTGCAATTAGTGCTGGCTGCTGTGTTGTTTTGAGGGCGGCGGAGGGCGGCGGCGAGGGGGCTGTGGCAGGGGGTGCGCTTCTGCAGCGCTCTGTTGTTCTCCGCGTTGGTATTTTGGCGCGCAGCCGTGCAAAGCGCGCCACACGAGCGCGGAGCCCGGCTTTATGGGCGGCCGTGCATGTTGTATGCGAGGTGCTGTGTTCCCGTCTGTCGAACGGCGCTGTTTATCGCCAGGTCAGAGGATGCAGTGAGGCAGCGGTGGGTTTAGCGGGTACTGGGCAGAGTGATAGTCTTACTGGGCAGAGGTGAGACCGTGAGGTGCGGGTGGGTTTAGCGGGTACTGGGTACGGTGATAGGCCTTACTGGGCAGAGGTGAGACCTTGAGGTGCGGGTGGGCTTAGCGGGTACTGGGCAGGGTGCTAGGCCTTACTGGTACATAGGTGAGGTGCGGGTTTATTGAGGAGATGTGAGGCTGGTGGAAACTTAAGTTGGTCGTCCTGAAATCGGTGTGTTTAATGGGAATAGTAAAGGTGTGGGCTTAGCGTTTAAGTGGTGAGTAAATGTGAAATGCGGTTGGGTTTATTTGGTAGATTTGCGGTGTGTGGTCTTTCTGGGTAGATGTGAGGAGGTGATGGTGGGTTTAGTGGTAGATGTGAGGCCGGTGGGATTACTATTGTTGAGGTGAGGTGTGTTAAGGTGTGTGGGGCTATAGCCCAGTATACTGGGCAGATGTGAAGTACTGAAGGGCTTATAGGTAGATGTGAGCTCGGTAGCTTTGTGGGTAGAGATGAGGCCGGTGGGCTTAGGTGAGAACAGATCTGAGGTGTGAAAGTTTTAATTCAACATATATTTGTTGTATTGCCTGACATCAAACGTGTCGTATTTTCAAAGATATCAATACATAATGCACCTATCATTCATTTCAGCTTATATACAATGTTTCTTATCAAAAGTGAAATGTAATTGGTCCCGATTCGATACCATCACTGTCCAGTGAGATTCTCTCTCTCTGTCCCTGTGACGGCCGGGGCATGGGGGAGGGGACCGGCGCTGCACGGGCTGGGATGGGACGCCGGGGTGCCAGTTTGGCGGCAGCTGGTCCGAAGTGCGGCGCCAGCTGCCCCGCCTTTTGTTCGTCGCCCGATGATAAACGACGTGTGAACCGCCCTCTCGTGGCCGAAATATCGCCAGCCGCGAGCCGGCGCCGCGAACCCAACGCGATCCAACCCGCCGCTGCTGCTGATGCTTTGTGCTCGGGAAACGATATTCGTGTTCAGAGCTGATGATTGGAGTCACCCGGAGAACGGTTACGTTATTGTGTATACCGCTGTGATGGTGTGGCGTGGTTATTGAGTGCTGCTCAGGACTGGCCTCTGTTTTCTGGTTGTTGGACCGAAACATGTAATTTTCACAGTGTCTTCCTTGTGGGCCAGCACGCATTGTCGGGTTTCGTTACACCTCCCAACCTAACCCGGCGATTGGAGAACAGCTCGCTATCTTTGACTGGCGGATGACGGATTGGGTCTTTTACTGGCTTTTAAAGCGTCAGAGTTTTTTGATGTGGCTGTGATGGAGAAGCGTCTGGAAATTGTTTAGTTTCGGAATGGCAGGGCCCTGTCGCCCGCCAATGGTGGAGAGTGTGACGGCTTCGCCGGCCGGAAAGAAACACGTTTTTGTCCGCCTTTGGGCTTGATGTTGGACAGTTATGGGAAATGTGAGATGACAGGTGCAACTCTGCCAGCTCGGTGAAATATTAGTACTGGCGTGATACGTAACCTCTTTCTCCAACACGTTTGCACTTTGCGATTCACCATTTGCGTTGGTACTTAACGATACCGACAAGACCATTGAGAATGTCAATGTGACCATGTTCAATAATGATGGTACATAAATGGCAAACGTTATAAGGAAATGACCCAACATATTCACATGAGCTTTCCGTGGAGATAAGTTAACGAGTCCGAACATTCACATGATTTTTGGTCTACGCTTCAGCCTACCGCGCTTACCTCTCAGCGATGACGTGTTTGGCTGTAAGGGCCTGTCCCTCGGCCCCGCTCCCGGCAGCACATGATATATTGTCGCTAAGTCTATGCACTGTACGATATACCTACTCAGGTGCTTATTAATTCATTATTGATGTGCACTATACCTGGCGGTATTAGGTACTGCGACGATGTGCACATACGGAGGATGGTCCACTTCAATTATTAAAGTAGTCCGCCTCATTATTTACGGCTACTTTCATCGCTTCCCTGAAATCCTTTCGTTCACATATAGGGTCGCAAGTCGCCGTGAATAAGCCTCCCTTGTCAACAAAGGATAGCATTCAATGTTAGCGAGATTTAACAAAATATATATTCCAGGTGAGACGCCTCAACGGGCAATGTAAAGCTTCAACGTGAACTGCGCCACGAGCACAGCCCATTTCTAGCTAGTGAACTCAAAGGCTCCAGCGACTCGGTGAACTCAAAGGCTCCAGCGACTCGGTGAACTCAAAGGCTCCAGCGACTCTAGCGTACCCCACTAACGAAGGATGGGTCCTGCACTCACTTGCAGGCATTCACATTCGTGACTCTGGCTTTGATCTGTCTCTGGAGGGTATTGCGACGACGGTTTTCTGCGCTCGCGTATACTATGGTGCTTTGTCCACTACCCTGTCGTGTCTCGACTCTCCTGATTCTGTGCTGCACTATTTCAGGACTGACTCATGTGACTCCTATGTTCCTCTGTCTCAGGACTGGCTCGTGTGACTCCTGCGTTCCTCTGTCTCAGGATTGACTCATGTGACTCCTGCGTTCCTCTGTCTCAGGACTGACTCGTGTGACTCCTATGTTCCTCTGTCCCAGGACCGACTCATGTGACTTATGTGTTCCCTTGTCTTAGAACTGGCTCATGTGACTCCTGTGTTCCTCTGTCTCAGGACTGACTCATGTGACTCCTATGCTCCTCTGTCTCAGGAGTGGCTCGTGTGACTCCTATGTCCCTCTGTCACAGGACCGACTCATGTGACTTATGTGTTCCTCTGTCTCAGGACTGACTCGTGTGACTCCTGTGTTCCTCTGTCTCATGAATGACTCATGTGACTCCTGTGACTCCTGCGTTCCTCTGTCTTAGGACTGACTCGTTTGACTCCTGCGTTCCTCTGTCTCAGGACTGACTCGTGTGACTCCTGTGTTCCCTTGTTTCAGGACTGACTCATGTGACTCCTATGTTCCTCTGTCTCAGAACTGGCTCGTGGAACTCCTGTGTTCCTCTGTCTCAGGACTGACTCGTGTTACTCCTGTGTTCCCCGTCTCAGGACTGACTCATGTGACTCCTGTGTTCCTCTGTCTCAGGATTGGCTCGTGTGACTCCTGTGTTTCCTAGTCCCAGAACTGACTCATGTGACTCCTGTGTTCCTCTGTCTCAGGACTGGCTCGTGTGACTCCTGTGTTCCCTTGTCTCAGGACTGACTCATGTGACTCCTGTGTTCCTCGTTCTCAGGACTGGCTCGTGTGACTCCTGTGTTCCTCTGTCTCAGGACTGACTCATGTGACTCCTGTGCTCCTCTGTCTCAGGACTGGCTCGTGTGACTCCTGCGTTCCTCTGTCTCAGGACTGACTCATGTGACTTCTGTGTTCCTCTGTCTCAGGACTGACTCGTGCGACTTCTATGTTCCGCTGTCTCAGTCCTGGCTGGCGTGGCTCCTGTTCTGTCTCGCGATGACCACTGGGGTGGCCGCGCCGAGTCGCGTCCGTCGTATTTCCGGCGGTCCGTGCTTAATCGTCGCCATCGATTTGGGTGTCGCCGCACCGGCTGCAGTCCTCTGTAGTTGTGTGTGACGGCGACTGTCCGCTCTGTCCGGTCTGGTCCGGTCCGGTCGGACTGGACCGATAGACCACGGGTAGGACCGGGACCAGCACCGGGACCTTGAGGAACCGCCGCGGACCGCCGCGGACCGACGCGGACCGCCGCGGACCGCCGCCGGAACTGAATGAGATGTCAGCATGAGCACGGCGGCCGCGATCGCCGCTGGGCCGCTGTATCGACCGCCGAAACAGACACGGGGCCGGTTTCCATGGCAACGGACCGCTCCCGGCCGCCGCTGCCACCGCCGGAACGGCCGCCACCCGGCCCGGCCACGTTCCGGTCCTGGAACAGACCCACTCAACGACGCGCCAGAGCCCTGATGCATAAAGCACTCCAGAAGCGCGCGCTCTATCAGATCCTGTGCGGCGCGTGGGCCCCCAGGCTGGTGCCCGATCCCGCTCTCCCGCTCTTCACGCGAAGCACGGCCGGTCCAGACGCTAACTCGGACCGGAAGTTACCCTGGGACAGAGCAATGGAGTCGCCGCTGGCCCCGGTCAACGACATCGCTTTTCAGCCAAGCCGCGCGTCGCTGGCTGGCAACCTTGCATTCGGACGAGCTGGAGTATCTCTCAGGTCCTGTTCTTACCATGAGAGACCTCCCTGCACTAACGGGGGCTGCCAGCATAACGATGCGGGAAATACACCGGCTCGCTCGCTCTCCAGATTACATATTATAGGCGACATAGAGGTACGCTGTTGGTGCTGGTAAAACAGTGGGTCAATGATGGGTCATTCTGGCAGAGCGTTGCGTCAAGTCAGGTTCATTCGGGCAGAACGATGGGTCAGACCAGGGTCATTTTGGGAGAACGATGGGTCAGGTCAGGGTCACGCTGGCAGAACGATGGGTCAGGTCAGAGTCATTTTGGCAGAACGATGGGTCAGGTCAGAGTAACGCTGGCGGAACGATGGGCAGCGACTGTCGCATGTGCCCTTTAAAGATGGTCAACTCAGGGCTGGATATAGTTCTTGGTCACTTGGAGGATGGTCAGATAAGAGATGACGGCCTGGACCCGTAGGATGTAGATGTAGGAGGGTCTAGGATGGTCGGGAGGGACCTTCTGCGTCGTCTCTGATGCCCTATGCTACGCTGACCAGTTCATCTACGCCCAGCTTCTGACGACGACCACGGTCCGGGTCACTGCAGAACCACGAGTCCACTCATGAGAGAGCCGCGTCTGCGTCACGGTCGAGCAGCACATTCAGCCTTGAAAGTGACGCGGCTTGCATGCGGAATGGCAGCTATCGGCCGGCCCGGCAAGGCGATTTTTATCGCCTAGTTTGATTACCATTTCATTACGACCACGTAAGTAGCCGACGATGGCTGGCTACAGTTAAAGTAATGACCTCATGGTGATGCACACATAACGTGTTCATTTATGCGCTACGACTGCTTATAGTCCAAACGATACATGCAGGCTGTT
>JARBER010069400.1:0-11802 GCA_030265075.1 Balanus glandula | reverse complement strand
TTTCTCCCATTTCCATCCCATTTCCATTCCCATGGGAATTCCCATGGGAATTTCCATTCCATGAAGGGCTCTACTGTACGCAAATGTAGATAAATGAATAAAAGTGAAAAAGCCTCTGTTTTGTTTGTGAGGAAGAACGAGCCGGAGAAGGTGTGAGAGCGATGAATTCGTGGTGCAATAGTCGGACACCGCATCCCAGATGGTTGTGCCTGGACGGCATATACGACAACGACATCTAGGAGGGGAAAGAGCCATCTCACATCTATTTATTACATAGGTGGCTAAGCATGAATGCGAGATGCGTATCATTAACATACTCCCTAGAGAAACGTCTGTAGCTCAATCTTATATATCGACATTATAAAACCAGATTTTTGTGATGTCAAATAGTATTAATTTTCTAACACTGTAAACCTCTACGTACAGCACTTCAATGACCGATTCCGAGCCCCGTCCACATTTCGCAACCGATGACGATATCTGGCGTCACCACGCACTTGCATACGATCGTCATATAGTAAATGTGCACCTCGACTGAAGACGCTCACATGATTCGCTCGATCATTGCCGTCACGCCCTCGAGGATCTCCTTGCCGCTCAGCTGGATCTGGCTGGCGGGAAGCAGCAGGCCGTACTTTCCCGTGTCGCGCAGCTCGAACGAGTACGAGTACTTGATGCCGGCCACCGCCTTGGCCCAGTCCTGCGAGATGCCGGACACGGGGTAGAGCAGGCGGGACGGCTGGCCCACCTGGAACCAGGAGCCGGCGGCGGCGGAGATGCGGCGGCGAGCCAGCTTGGCCACGGCCAGCAGCTGCCGGTAGTCGGCCGGCTGCTCCTTGCTGAAGCCGAACGGCAACAGCAGCAGCTGCGAGTAGCTGCGGGGGGCCGGCACGCGGCACGGTCAGGGGCAGACCGGGGCGGTGAGAGACACAGTTTCTAGGGGTCTGTTACGGCAGCAGCAGCAGCTGCGAGTAGCTGCGGCAGACCGGCACACGGCACGGTCAGGGGCAGACCGGGGCGGTGAGAGGCACAGTTTCTAGGGAGTCTGTTCAGAAACAGAACCGTGGACGGCTCCGTGCGAGGAACAGGAAGCATTGTTCAACAGCTTGGGCATTCCAGAACAATTCGACAGGTCATGGAGCCAAATAACAGCCGGTGCTCTAAAATTTTCTTGAATGTTGATAAATTGTGTAATCACTAATCATGTACCCAAATTTCGTTTTTTTTAAAGCTTTAGAACCGTCCGAGCAATACGCTTGAGTTACACTTTTAAGTTCCACAAGCGTCTGCACGTTGAACGTGCCACACTCCACATGGCACCAGTCAATCTGCAACCTGCATCATAATCTGTCCATCGTATCGATGACCTTCCCGCCCCGCCCCCGCCCCCTTCCGTATCCCTCTGCTACTTGCCTATGGAACGACAGATACATTTCCATTCTGTCCGCGTGGTCGAGCAGAAAGCGTCTCAGTGCCCTCGTCTCCGGCTCGGAGAAAGGTCGCGGTCCGGGGTAGGTGTCACTGCAGGGGTTCGTCGAGACGCCAACCTGAAACCAACCATGCACCACCTACATTTGTACACCGAGCTGGCTAAATGTTGAATCTAGTGACGCAACCGAATATGGTAATATTCTATTGAGTACGGCCTAACTGAATATAGTAGCTAGCTTCAAGCTAGCTGTTAGAACAATTCTATGGTTTTCGCTGAGGCAATATAGCAGAATGCAGTTTCATTTCCGGCGCCCTCTATAGGGTCCTCAGCAGAACACACCCGCTGCACCGGGAATACGATAGATTCTGTACCTAGCTTCCTGACTGGACACCTCTTGAAGTTGAATTACCTAACCGTCCGATATTAGCGTGCAAGGAACCGGACGGCTTCCGAAAAGCGTCTGAACGGCAGGGTTAAATGTATGTACATTTGCCTAATGATAAAGCTTATGAGAAGCGTCTCAGGGGTTTCACACTCGCCTGGTTATCAAGTCACAAATGTTCACAACCCACATAGTTTGTTTCCGTCACACTGCCGGAACAGATCAGAGCAGGATTGAGCAGTTTAGAGCAGAAATCTGGGATGGAAGCAGCCACGGGAACGGCCAGAGCAGTTAAGAGGAGGTGCATTAGCTGTTTGCATTGAAGTTGGGATGTATGTTAACATTAATAAAAGCATAAGCAGAGCCATCAATATCTACTCCAACCTTCTCCAGTTTGTCCCCGTCTTCATTTCGGGGGCAGAATGGAGGAGTTTGGATCAGGCTGGGGAAGCCACGGGATCGACCGGAGGATATTAGAGCCAGTCGGATCGCAGTTGGAGCTGCGACGGAAACAAGCCCATTACCTGTTGTGCTGCACGTATGTGTATTGTGCAATGTGCATACATTCTGCAGGTACTAGATAGTGTCGACATCTGAGAGGGCAGCGCCTCTGGCGGCAGCCTCTGACAGCACTGCGATGACAGCACTGCCCTGAGCAACGAGCAGCAGTTGCATGCCACGGATAGCCTGCAGCAGCTCACCGGAGTCCCCAATCACAGCGTCGATTTGGATGCAATGAGGCGAGCTCTGCAGATTATACCGTGGGATAAATATGTTGTTTGGTGTACGCCTACGAGTAGATTAGACGTCAGCACAGTAAAGGTGGCCGTCCACTGCACGGTGCCTAATCGCCTTACGGCAGAATTAACATAACAGCCTATAGAAAGTCAACTGATTCAAGCCTAATCCCCGGGTTTGAATTCCGTGGGAGGCGATACCGCGTTCAGCGCGTTCCCCTTAGGCTCCCATGTTAAACTTTGCCATTAGGCGATTAGGCGCCGTGCAGTGGACGGCAACCTTAACCCATTCGTGGCAGGGAGAGACTGTTTTCGTCCTACACGTTGTTTTTCCTAAAAATCTCTAAAATGGTTACATGTATCAGGAAGCTCGTGAAATTTTCTGACCTAAGCAAAACTTGGCATGTCGTCTGAAATTGGTAGGGATTTCCATAACAGGGGTTAATCTAAGGCAAGGTTTTTAGGAAGATCAAGTTTAGTCAAGTGCTGCTGGGTGAACAAAACTGTCTGTATCGACTTTTCGATAGATAACAATGCTTGATCACATTAAAATGGATGTAAGGTCAGGTGATAGTTTATGCTGAAGCTCATACATTGCTTTTCTCTTATAGGTGGTTGCAGCACCCCGAAATGGGGGAATATTTTTATTTGATTCTATCTTATACCTTTTTCACTAGCAGCTGACACTAGTTAATTTATTTTCAAAAAGCATACGGCCCAAAGTGCCCTCTGCAGACAACTTCCGATAGCTCCAATGTTTAAAAATAAATATATCTTCGCAATCAGTTTTTGAATAGGGATATTTTCATTTCTAGCACGGAATTATTTTGAAAATACACTTCGGATTGTGTGCTTTTTGAAAATAAATGGACCATACATATGGATAAAAATATGTTCATAACTGTTGTGACTGATGTTATGATAACATACCAATGCATTTATACCACAACAACAAAACATTATTATGTATTAACCTCATTCCCATATTTAGTTACCTGAAACCGCCTGTGAATTTTGCATTTTTAAAAATCGTCATGATATAACAATCAATGCTTCGATCTTTATCGATATTTGTAACTTGCATTGGAGTCGGTTAGTAAACAAGGCAGCTGTGTTCGATCACAAATACTTCTAAAAAGTTGATTTTTGCCCCCTGCTGGGTATGGGTGTTCAATATTTTGGATATTTTTGTTTTTAGAAATGTAGATCACGTTATGGGGAATTTAACTCCTTTGTTTTCTAAAAACTAGACGAGTAGATCGCACGATCTCAAGGGGGCCGTTTTTGACCTTTCTTTGCCACTAAAGGGGTAGGCTTGAGCCCGCCACCAATAAGGTTAAGGATGACCGGGGCCGGTGCGGGTTCTACCTGCCTGCTTTCTGTCATGACCTGCACCAAGTATCTCGCCCGGCATATAGGAGAACGTACCTTGCCCCAGTGGATATCAAAGTTGCGGTTTGCGTCGACGCCAATACAGCCAGAGTTGCCCTGCTTGGAGCGGGTCTTCCTCCAGAAGCGGTTTTCTATCCCACCTGTATAACATTGATGCAGTTACGTACATACATGGACGTGGGCAGGCAGTACGAGTCAGTAATGAGATATTGCAATATATCGAGATTCCTGAGCGGCACAGACTGTTTTTAATTTCTTCATTTATTCCAATATATGTAGGGAAAAGTGCCCACCAGCAACCATCATTGTTACCGTTAACAGCTGCCTATCCTGACCACATTAGTAACGTGATGATTTAACAATGTCGGACGTTGGTAGTAGTAGCTGACGCTAAGCGATGACATTTGCAGTTGTAAAACAGCTGCTTACCTTTTTTCTCAAATTTGCTCTTTTAACAGTATGTTGTATGCCTACCAGTGAATACTTTTTCAACAATGCGTTGTATGCCCACTAGTGAACCTGCTCACACTTCATTGTTGGTTCCTTTCATTGAAAAACATCAACTTCTTAGACAGTGAATGCAGGAGATATAAGCGGAAGAACTGCACAAGTACTCCACAGCTAGAACCAAGGAAACCTTCATGTTCCATGAGGATCCCTCCAGTTATAGTATTTGAAATACGTGTCATACACTCTTCCGTATTGCCCCAATGAAAGTATTGCACGGAAAATGCTCATTTTAGGTACCTGGGTCAACATTACTTTCATTCCACTAGACATCTCAAATTATGACACGTGCGTGAAGGTATTTGATTAGGTTAAGTTTTCTGAACTTGAAATATTTTTGTTAAATTCGCTGCTGATTTATTTTCGAGTGGAACAGGGACTGTCAAGTGCCAAGTGTAAATGAATTGTCAACACGCATCAAAGGTGCTTCATAATTAAGCCCCGCCACCGACTTGTTCATCGTAGAAGTCCTTGTTCACTGTTTGAATATCCTTGTTCACTGTTTGAATCTCCCTGTTCACTAGTGGAACGTCCCTGTTCACTGATGGATACCCATGCCCATTGCCCACGTCCACCAGTGAACAGTCCGATCCTAAAATATAAACTTGATAATAATTCACATTTCCTATTTAATAGAGTTAATTTATTTTTAGCTAACATAACGTAATATAGTAAACAAAATTATAAACGAAATTTATGATCTCTGGGGCAAAATGAAGAGCCAGTAAACCAATTAAAAAAAGGTTTGTCCGCTGGTGGTCACTCTCTCGTATATATACCAAATGTCGAGAGCCCGGTGGGCCTTATAGCCATCTCAAAAGTGCTTGTGATTATTTCACCCTCGGCCCTCATATAAACTTTTTTTGTTGTTACATAATTCGGACAGAAGACGGCGAAAGATTGCAACATTGGGTGATTTTTATTCAATATATACCTCAAAAGCATCATCTGCACGTCACCGCATGCGATTTACTAGATGGTTTTGAGTTTATTGCTACCAGCATGGGTGGGTAGTGGGTAAGGGTTGGCCCGTATCTACATCGTTGGTTGCTGACTGCTGGGCTGATCCATACCGGTATGGGTGGGTGCTGACTGCTGGGCTGATCCATACCGGTATGGGTGGGTGCTGACTGCTGGGTCGATCCGTACCGGTATGGGTGGGTGCTGACTGCTGGGTCGATCCGTACCGGTATGGGTGAACTCGTAGCCGTCCGGGTTCAGTACGGGGACGCTGTAGATGGTGAAGTTTCCCAGAATATGTTGGTATTTGTGAGCTCTCTCGGAAAACTCCCTGATCAGGTAGGATACGACTGCCGGTGAGATCCACTCACGGGCGTGAATACCTGAAATTAAACATTGCTTATACACTTTACTTACAATAGGATGCTTTGCATACCAGTCGAATGAGTGCACGTAACTTTACCTCTGATTTTCCCCCGATTCTCTGTATATTGTTTTAGTCATGAATACAAACGTGGATAACCAACAAGCTCCTGGAATACAAACTGCGCATTTCTATATATAATATTGTACGAGTATGTATAGGATGTATTGTGCCCTACTCTGCACTGTATCTTCCAATGCACATGTAGGTACATACGTATACTTTTCAGCAGTCCATCCTTTACTCTAACTATACTGGCTGACCTCATCGACCCCTCCGGCCATGGACCCACATCCCCCACTCCTCCCTCACTCCCTCACCCCACCCTTCCCCTTGCCTCTAACCTCCGTCCATCCAGATCTCCCTGGCGCCCGTTCCGCACTTGACGCCCTTGAGGTCGCGTCCCTCGGTGCTGGAGCCGATGCTGAACGTCTGGCAGAGTCCGCGGTAGTTCTGTCCGATGAAGTCCAGGTACTGGTGGTGGTCGGCCAGGTCGTGGTAGGCTCGCCAGGTCAGCGGGTGACCGCTGCGACCCACCAGCACGCTGTCCTGGTCGATGTGCGGGTTTTCAGCCGCGATGGCTTCCTGCCGGCGTACGTTCGGGGTCTCGTCACAGCGGAGATCCGCCGGAGATATTACGCTGTTGTACAAAATACACCGCTGGCGTTTTACCTATACCCTGCCTTGTTCATGTTTTATGTTTACCTCAATGCTATATTTTATTTATCATGGAGCGTTGTTGAAAACATTAGAAATGCTGCTGTGATGAGCTACGATGTAATTATAACGATGTATGTGCTTACTGTAGTGGTGGCCGTTGGGTGCCATAAGCATAGACATGCGGTTACTGCAATGAACATGTCTGTGTCTGTTTTTGGGCATTGTTGTGTGCTAAAATTTACATTTTGTTTTGTGATACGTATTCTTAAGCGCAACGTATTCGCTAGATCGTTAGAGTTTTTAGAGTTTAGAGATTAGAGTTCAAATCCTCATAAGAAATTGCGCATAAAATTAAGTTCCAAACAAGACTTCAGCGAGTGTGATTGGGGAGAATTGGGACGCAGAAAAGAGAAAGAGTGCTATTTTTTAATCAGAACTGACCGATTATTTTTTTTTTGGTATTGTATACATTTAGGTTTTGCACATCTTCGAGAACTTTTTTGAGAAAAATAAGCAAGTTCTTGAATTTCTGTGGCTCAAAAACTAAATATTTAGAACGTCCAGGAAAAAATATTCCAAAAAAACTGCTTCCTATCTTTTGACGTTTTCAGTTTTCAGTTTGCTTTATAATTCAAGTTTCTATGGTTTTTCAAACTTTTATAGTTTTTTCCATACAAAAATGGTATGGCATTGCGTCATTAAAACGTTATTATCTACAGCAGTAATACATCAATTTCATTGCAATATTCTGAGAAGACTAAGATATAATTGTTTATGCCTAAAGTACTATAAGTTTACCGTTGATCTGGTATCGTTTTGAAGTTAAGGAGAAAATCCTGGAGATGGGGAATATTGCATACCCCCTTAGCGGGGGCAGGTGTCTAACGTAACAGGTCAGTATTGTATGATTTCCCAAATCTACCAATAGTCCCCCTTCTCCATACCATCTCTTCCGGCTCTCCCTGGTTCGTGAAGCTTCTTCACGCTTCTCACTTTTTACAAACCATGGAATAAGTTTAAGATGAAGTAAAGAAAGGCCTGAAATGGAAACCATGTGCAATTTTACAATTTTTCATAGTAACATTGATGTTTTGTCCCAGTTCTCCACACTCCCACCTAGGTCATCAAGATAATTAGCCTGTCGCTGACTGACCTGTACGTTTTCGATGTTGACGGTGTAGGTGGCTCCAGAGCGGGTCAGGTGGTCGGTCAGCTCACGGCGGAGCTCTGGAGACACCATGACGTCCACGGGCCCGGTCCGGTTACTCACCTCCGTCCAAAAGTCGACACCTGCGCCGCATAGTTAACAGTATTCGACAACAAAACGTAAACCATGGTTGTATGTCTGCATGGTATCTTTCTCTACATGTTTGCACCTGCAAAGGATAGCATTATGAGTTGGTATATGCATTGCTTCAGCCTGGTACAGCATACTCTTTGCGTGAAGGTAAAATACCCATGTGTATCACCAGTAACACGCCGTAGTTTACGGGAACGAGCGAGCACGAACGAAATGTATTGTGAACTTAAACTCCATCGGGTTGGCATAATTTATCACATACACAGAACATCGACGCTCTGGCACACATGCGCTTGTGCAGAGACAATACATTTTCCGACTTTTGTAATTTGAAAGTATCTGCTCACAGATCCCTAATCACAAACCAATTTGAACACAATTGGCTCAGCCGCTACTGAGATAGAGAATGAATGTGCATGTGTGTGAAGTTTCTGAGTTTTTGTTAGAAGCTGCTTTTCAACACCCCTCACGCGGTACGCGCCACGCGCAGTGGTAGTCACCCACATGCGTCGTCACTGATCTCGAACAGGGTAGGCTGTATGGGGCTGCTTGGCAAAGAAAACCGTTTGTCAATCGGAAGTGATGTTACAAAAACATTAGCGTCTCAAAACCACTGCCACGGGCTGGGTTCGATTGGGCCGGGTAGGGTTATGCCACTCATGCTCATATTTTTCCCATATATTACGGAAGGACGAGCGATCATTTCGCGCTCGCTGGTAATGACGCGAAAAGACATTCAATCATGCGATAACATAGACGGATATTGTAGGTAGCTGAACAGGTAGATATGGTTACTTCAGGAATCCAAAGTTAAGGTATAAATTGGGGAAATATATGTTATGTTATATAGATGAAACGATTTGGGACAGGGCAACGGTGGACGGCGATCGGCAAGTGTGGACTTTACCCCGTGATTCACCCGGCCTGTACTGGTAGCTGCAGAGGAGGTGCTGACACTCACCAGGCCTGTCCTGGTAACTGCAGAGGAGTTGCTGCCACTCACCCGGCCTGTCCTGGTAACTGCAGAGGATGTGCTGCCACTCACCCGGCCTGTCCTGGTAGCTGCAGAGGAGGTGGTACTACTCACCCGGCCTGTCCTGGTAGCTGCAGAGGAGGTGCTGCCACTCACCCGGCCTGTCCTGGTAGCTGCGGAGGAGGTGCTGCCACTCACCCGGCCTGTCCTGGTAGCTGCGGAGGAGGTTCTGCCACTCACCCGGCCTATCCTGGTAGCTGCAGAGAGGTGCTGCCACTCACTCGGCCTGTCCTGGTAGCTGCGCAGGAGGTGCTGCCACTCACCCGGCCTGTCCTAGTAGCTGCAGATGATGTGCTGTCACTCACCCGGCCTGTCCTGGTAGCTGCGGAGGAGGTGCTGCCACTCACCCGGCCTGTCCTGGTAGCTGCAGAGGAGGCGCTGCCACTCACCCGGCCTGTCCTGGTAGCTGCGGAGGAGGTGCTGTCACTCACCCGGCCTGTCCTGGTAGCTGCGGAGGAGGTCGGCGGTACTGGTCCGGGAGACCAACACCCGCAGCACCTGGTAGCCGCTGAAGACGGCACGGTTGCCATCAGTCGCCGTCTGAGCAGCCGTCACCACCAGCAGCAGCAACACCAGCAGCAGCAGCAGGAGTGGAGGTAGCCGGAACAGGGCGGCGGGCCGGGACGGGAGCATGGCTCTCTGGCAGCGGCGGCGGCGGCGGCGGCGGCAGTGGCGGCAGTGGTCTGCTGACTGCCGACCAGTGCCGTCTGTAGGGCGGCCCGCTTGGTCGGTCTGGTCCGGCCGGGTACAGTCGTGCCAGTCTGCTGACCTCACACCTCCAGTTACCGCTACTAGACCCTGTCTCCTGGTACGCCGTTCACTCTAAGCCTGGCCTCCAGGGGTATCATGCACCGGTCACGGGATTTGCAGAGATTTGCGGTCAACAGACGGAGTGCTTGCGGTGCCGTGCGTCAGAACCGGGGGGCGGGGACTTTTAACACGATCGTCATCAGCGGCGTAGCCACGGGGGTCGTAGGGTCCTAGGACCTCATCCCGTGACTCTTTTTGGGGCCCCTCATATATTTTAAGTCATACTTTTTACCTGAAATAGTAGGATAAGCACTGGTCGAGACACAATTGTTGTCCTTGCGCTCTATATGCAGGTCATGTGAAGTTACTTGTAAACCTGATTTACTGCTTAAAAAGCATTGTGGGCCTGTAAAAGGCGAAAGTGGGCCGTATTTTAGGTCTTTGGGGCCCTCAGTCAAACTATGGGCCCCTCAGTCGGTATGTGGGGCCTTCAGTCGGTCTGTTGGCCCTCAGTGTCATGGATGGCTCACGATCGGTCCGTGGGACCCTCAGTGTTCTGGGTTGGTTCCAGTCGTTCTGTGGGCCCGCAGTTGGCCTGTAGGCCCTCAGTCGGTCTGAGACCGACTTAGTAGGTCTGCAGGGCCCTCAGTGATCCTGGAATGATCCTTAGTCGGTCTCTTGCGTCCTTATTGATCCTGGGTGGCTCTCAGTCAGTCTGATGGGCTCTTTGTGTCATGGATGGACCTGAGTCGATATGTGGGGCCTCAGTGATCTTGAATGACTCTCAGTCGGTCTTTAGGGCCCTCAGTGGCCTTAATGGCTCTCAGTCACATGGACATGTCATGTCACAGGAGGATGGAGAGTCCCTGGATAAGCCCGAGGGACTAGTTATTCAAGAAATAAAAGTTGGAAAATTTGCGCCGCTCCACAGTATAATTTAACAATAAGTTGCATGATATATGCTGATTACAAAAAGCGTGTCGTCGCTAGGTGCATTTGTGTGCAAGGTATATTGTATACACTTCTTATAGGTATAGTTGGAAAAGTATATCGCTTTGGTTTATTTTTACAACACCTTTAAGTGCAAACTACATTTTTGAGAGGTAAACTTTCCTCTGGGGCATAGCACTCAAAATTTGGCGCCGCTTCGCGACGCAATGGGTTTGGAAGTTTCACACATTGTGCTCGGAAAGCGCACTTTGTGGCGCCGCCCCGGACGAAATCCGTGCTGAGGGTCTTGATATAATCCAGGTAATTGAAAAAATGTAGATATACAAAGGTCACTCACAAAATAACATAGCCGAAATTCGTGCATTCCTTAACTATCCAGGATTTTTCAAGGTAGGACCCCAACATAACTGGTGCACATCCCTTTCCGAAGGTATGGCTGTGCCCTTAAAGCGATATAACACCAGCTTGTCAAATATCACATCACCTGAATATTTCACAGTGGACACACATTTCCATTCAGACCTTTGTCCCTGTAAGACCCTTCCGTCGACTCCGGATTTGCGGTGGCCAGTACCTCGACGGTGACGACGGAGACGGTTTTTCGGCGCCGTTCAAGACACGACGGCCCTGTTGGTTCCTTATTGTAATTGGTAGATTCATTTATTATTCATGTGTCTTGTAGCTCTGGCTTCTGTTTAGATAGGTCTCCGATTTTTTACGCTTCCTTAGTCAAGTACGAAACTCTTGACCAAGGAAGCGTACAAATTCGGAGACCCATATAAACCATGGTACCAGATGAGTTTGCTTAATGTCACAGCCTTTTTTACATTATTTTATCACGTTGTACCTACATATTCAGGGGCCACAAGGGAAAAGTCGCAGCAAATGCGGTCTCATAAACCTTCTATTGCTAAATGACAATGGATACCTACATCGGGACCACGTCCGTGCTATTCAGAGCAGAGGGCAGCAGAATGAGCACAATATTACTTTGTAATGAAGCAGCACAGAGGAAGTCAATATATACCCATTAACCCGCGCCCTGGTGGGCCTCTGAGACAACTTCGCCTTGGTGGGGGGTTAAAATGATCCCCCCTAGTAACTCGAAAACTAATAGCACTAGAATGACGCGGAAAACTACGTTAGAAGGCTCTCAAAAATTGAGCTTGAGGTTACTTAAGACATTTTTTCCTTAGTTGAAATTTGAGGTCACCAGAGGTCATAGAAGGTCAAATTTTCAAGATTTAAGACATCACCCCATATATTCCCATATA
>JARBER010069289.1:0-11802 GCA_030265075.1 Balanus glandula | reverse complement strand
GACGGAGGGTAGTGGATAGCCCCCGCTCCGTCCCGTCCCTCTTATACAGAGCGGTGGTGGCAGACGGAGGGGAGTGGATAGCTGAGGAGGAGCTTTGCTGCTCCACTGACTTACAGCTGGCTGTGCTTGCAGCGAATCGGCGATTATGTTCTCGCATCCTAGATGATAGTGGGTAGAGAAATTAATTATCTGAAGTTAAAGCATTATTTCAATCGTAAGATGATTCGTCATAGAGACATCCTAAATTTATAATAATTAATGTAAGCTGCGTATCAGTGATCTAATGCGTGACAGTCCGAGCAATACCCCAAACAATGTGCTGTCTATCTAGAACATCTATTGTCCTTCGGCGTGCTCGCCGTCTCGCTAGCAGAGCAGACAACAAGCTAGCATTATACTTAAATATGTCTGGCTCATATGCCAACACATAATTTGCGACAATTGTGTTAAGAGCCGGGTAGGTGAACCAGGTAATGACAGTGACGCGGGTGTTTCAGTGTCGCGGCGCCGCTCCGTGGCCCCTACCCTCCCCATTACCCCGCACCCCTCGGCTGCAACCGGCCAGACTGGACTAATTGGTAGCGATCGTGTATGAACCGTCCTTTTTGCAGCATGTAGGTCAACAGTCGCCTATCAGATGAACGGCGGTCCAGACCGTATCAGGAAAGACACAAGTTCACGTTCTGCAGTGACGCGCGGCGGGGCCAGCCTTTGAGACGGCGGCGCGGCGGCGGTTCCCAAGCTCTGCACCCGAGATATACGGGAGAGCGGGCCGCTCCTTTGTTCAGGATGTGGAGCGGGGCCGTCCGTTCGCGGGGAACCCACGGAAACGAACCAGCGGCGTCTCCGCCAGTCGTCCTGCCTGCTCCGCGCTCTCTCCCCGGCCCTCCCCGCCGCTCTACCCGCCGTGATTGAAGGTCACTAATTGCTAGGTACCCGGCCGGGCCGGGCGCATCTCATCATAATACACGATCTACGCCGGAAGCGGCGGCGGTGCTGTGGGCGCGTGCTGGGCCGGGCGGCGGCCTGCCAGCGCGGCGTCCCCACTCGATCCGCCGCTACGTCCCAGCCCACAGCCGCCGTGACCGGCTCGTGGGATCCCACCAACACGCCACGGCGCGGGCACGTGCTCCCAGCGCCGACGACGTAGGTATTTATGATAGGTGCCCGGCTGGGCTGTCGACCACTGGTTAGCTAAGCGCTTTTCCACCGCGCCGGACCACACAATTTGCATGCGGCCCGGTGGGGACGAGGGGCGGGGTTGTGGATGGGGGGGGGGAGTGAAATGCACTAACCGCGCTCGAGCCGGCGGTGGCCATGAGGGCGGTAGACAGGAGGCAGCCGGGCAGCCAGGCAGTAGCCTGACAATCGAGCTGGCAGGTAGACGGTCGTTCAGGGGTGCGATAGAGGGTGGTATCTCACTTTCCAGCCGTGCAGCGCCAAACCGGCTCAGCTCAGTATTCAGGGCCAAGTGGACCAGCGGCGGCCTCGGGCCGATCTCTTCTCAGAACACCCCACCGTCGCGCGCAACATAAGCCACCAGAACCGCAAAAAGACGCCAGTTTTACTCCGATGCGTGGAGGCTTTGAGCGAATTACGGCTCATCAAACCGCGGCCGGACCGCAGTCCGCCTGGCGCTGCGCTGGAATTCGGCGAGGCAGTTCGGAAATCGTCGGCATGCCGAGGCAGTGACGGCGGATGCCTGGCGCGGATTACTGGCTTCAGTCACGGAGCGGCACGTGTCAGCGGTCATCCAGCCGCGCGCTGGAGCGTCATTCGGCCAGCCACGGCCGCTGGAGCCGTGCAGCGTCTCTGGCTGGGTCTCGGTCCCGCTGGAATGCAGGGGAGCGCTGCCTGCTGCTGCTGCTGGAATTCAGCAGGAAAACGGAGACCGTCTGACAGCGCCGGGCCGGGGTAGCCTGCAGGCTGGTGTTGGTTCGGAGCGGCACCGGACTCCGCGGCATGCTGCAGTGCAGTCTGTGGTGTAAAAACCCACCGCCGGCCGCCAGCGGGACAGACAGGAGACGGCAAAAGCTCAGCAGTCCAGCCCTTCAGCTCCGCTGACTGTGGTCCAGCAGCGGTCCAGCAGCAGAAGAACACGGCTGGCCCCATATCCGTCAAACTCCGTCATCAGTTCATTTAAAACCCTCCTCAGCACGAAGCCCGTCATCAGACTCCCCTCGCCGCCAGCGGCCCACCACTCCCCCCGATCGGGTTCCTGTCGAGGCTATCCAGAGCTATCGCCCGATCGCCAGCCGCAAAGATCAATTAGCGGCGTTTTTCACGTTCGCTGACAATCAGCCGCGCGCTAGATCAGCGCATTGCATCACCAGTCAGCGATGTCACCGCGCTTCGACTCTGCGATGCGGGCCTGCAAAGGAGTGAGCCGGCCCGGCGCGGCAGGTTTTCAGCGATCATTGGCCGACGGCGGACTGCGGACGGCAGCGGACTGCGGACTGACACCCACATCCGTCATATTGAGCGCTGCATGGCCCGGTCGCCGGGGGGAGGCCCGCTTTCAGACGGCAGCGGCACCGGCGCGATTCGGCGCCATTCAGTCCGACTGCAAAACAGACGAGCCGCAGATCGATCGGCATATATGATTAATTCTCACCTTTTGTGAGTTTTATGTGCGCATGCCTGGGCGCGGGGCCGGCCAATGGAGGTAATGTCGGGCCATAATGATTCGGCGCCACCAGTTTGCACTCGACAAAGGCGTCATCGAATATGGATGGCGAAGATACATCACGGGTCATGTGGGCTCAGCCGCCGTGCCGCGCCGGCTAAAAACCTATCGACCGGCACGGCGTTACCGGCCACGGCAGCTATCACCGGCCAACACCACTTCACCGTCCGACAGAGCCGGACCGCCTCGGGCGGCGGGCGCGGACACCGGCCGACCGTGACCATGCCCTCGGGCGCTGCTCTGCCGTCACCCCTCCCCTCCCCTCCCCCCGTCTGAGCCCTGCGCCGAGTGATGCAGCGACAGAAATTAGCTAATGGTGCGTCTGTTTAATGCAGCTGGTATGACACCATGCCGAGGGAAAAACAGCGGCGATCATCAGTGGATGGGCCGCCACCGCAGCAGTGAGATATAGAGGGGAAAGAGCCGGCGGCCGGCAGGCATGATTGGAGAGGGGGGCTCAGAGCAAGCGCCGGTGACACGGGTACTGGAGCGCGCGGCGGCCCGAGCGTCCCCTGCCCGATATCGGTCCCCTCCGACTCCGCGCAGATTACTCTGTAATAGCGAGGATTGCGGATACGCTGAGATATGACTACATACTCCGCTAATGGGATTATGCAATGCATGCAAAACACTGATGAAAGTTGCACGCGACACGAAGTGGATGGCTTACACAAAGACGGCCGGGTACTCCAGCAGTGACAATGATGAATTACATCACAAACTTTGATTGTGGCGTGCAATTAAAGTAAAAGAAACGCTGTCACTGTGTTGCTTATAGAGCAGCACAATGGATACCAACAGAGATTATAGCTATCACGTGAATAAGAATGAAATATCTATAGAAAACCTGCACACAGATGAGCGTCAGAAAATGGTTTGGTTCCATTCAAATATCGTTACAGTAAGAGGTCTTAAGTAGCAAAACTCTGAGCTCGTCTAATACATGGCAGGCTTAATACAAAAGATACCGTACAAACAATCACAAGATGGAATATGTAGAGGCTAGCAATAGCTATTATACTGGTTAGTTTATGTAGTCTCGGACGCACAAGCAGCTTAAATGTGATCTACATTGCAATGCGATGCGATATCTGCATTTATCTCATCTATACTGATGCGATAAACGTTCATTACACTGACAGGATAAGTGCGCGATTGTTGGCCAATTTGATTTACATCACAGTTTGGTTCAGTATCATTAAAGAAGGCTTGAAGTCACAAGAACTGAAGTGCTGATATACGATAGTTGATTTTCCAATCACCCTTCCGGGCTTCAACTCGGTTTGGGCCAAAGACAGCTGTAGCGACACAGACCATTTAATCAACACGATTCGTCCATTTGTCTATCCCAGCTAATCCAGACAGGAGTTTCGAGACTAGAGAGTGACCACTGACCAAGCTCAGTCGCAATCGGTGAAAGCAAGGGAGTCGCGCGCCTCGTATGCCATCAATCTGCGGTGAAGCGCCGCGCAAAAAGTTGGCAGTCATGCAAGCTGGCAAAAGACACGCCGTGAACAGGTGCCCGGGTGCAGCGGGTCGTCCGCCTGCGAGTCCCACGCTCTGTCCACCCTGTCACCGTCACTGTCAGCCGACACCGCTTCCGTGAAGATGCATAAAACACCGTCATTGTCACACAGCGTGACAGCGTGCCCGGTCAGGTCCTCAATAATGAACAGGTGCCGTCCCGATATCTCCGCGCATTAGGTAATACGTGGGACGCTGGTGCAGAGGACGGACATTGGATAATGCTTGTCAGATTGATTTAACGCGGAATTAGCAGCTACACAGATGCCGCCGTGGTCAACGTTTTTACAGTTTTGTGATAGAAATCGAGTTTTGCTTGCTGCATGTTGAAGCATATCCAGAAATACAAAGCGAAGAGTACGGTCGCAGATTTACACCATGTTCGCATTCAAAGGGAAGTCGTCGGCGTTTGACGCAGATAGGCCTTCAATGGAGCTCCTCCAACGCGTGGGTGGCTCGGAGTGGCTTTATCTGATCCGTCATTCATACTTAACGTGACAAAAGCCCGACAAAGGGCGGACTTAATTCCCTCAACGACTGACGCAGCGGTGAGCGGATCCACTCAAACGTCTCACTGTGCGATTCCACCGACTGAGTCTTGTTCGTACCTTCCGCTTTCACATAAATCACAACCAAATCAGGCGAACAGATGCCACAAGGCAGAATTACCACAATGCAAAACAGGTCTGGAACCTGAACCAGAAACGGCGACAGGAAGTCTCGTCTCCACGTTGCACACCAGCCACCCCACCTCCCCGCATCTCACCAGCTCCCTGCGCCCGGCCACTGACAGCAAACGGTGATTCACAAACAGACTACATCCGGTCCCGCCGGCACAGCGGACGCAGCGGACACAGCGGACACAGCGGGCACAGCGGACACAGCGGACACGGCGGACACGGCGGACAGCAGACACGGCGGACACGGCGGACACGGCGGGCACGGTGGACACAACGGACACAGCGGACACAGCGGACACGGCGGACACAGCGGACACGGCGGACACAGCGGACACGGCGGATACAGCGGACACGGCGGGTACAGCGGACACGGCGGACACGGCGGACACGGCGGGTACAGCGCGACCTGCCGGCCGCACCTGCACCGCGCTACATCCGCCCCATATTTTCCGCCGGCCGCTGCACCGCCAGTTAGGCCATCGTTCCCGTGTCGTGACCTGTTCTGTTGGCTGTGACAGCTCTCACAAACGCCATGGGTGCATTGTGCAGAGACAGGCGCGGCGGAGAAAACTGTCCACTTCCCACCTTCTACCGGTACAAAGACAGTGAGTCGGTGACCTTCTCTGTGGTATCGCCTCGTATGACATTTCAACGGGACTGCCTGTACGGGAGGGAGGGGTGAGGGGGATTATCTTGGATGCGTCTGTAGCTATATTACTCGCCGCGAAGACGAGCGCCAGTGCCGGCGACAGCAGACGTTCCGTTCCTCCGGGCCCGCGCTGCACCCAGTGTCGGGCTCCCGGTCGTCTGACGTGAACCGGCCCTAATTGATGCGGCTCTAATGATGCGCACATCCAACTCGTGCTGCTACACGGCCCGACTCGTGTTTTTACGACCTTTCCATCTCTAATCCGGTCTGAGGACTCGGAGCGGCGCGGTAAGGCGCGGTGTTCACGGCGGGGACACCGTCTGATGGGTGCGGGGGAGGGGTCGGAGGGACGGGGGCAGGGCTCACAGCTGGTGTTTGCCTACCTCTCGGCATCGCTGCGTCCTCTGGCCGCGGCCGCACAGAGCCGCCTTTGTCCCATAGAAATTCCGTCGCTCTCCAGCCCGCGGCGGCAGCGGCCATGACGGGTCGCTGCGCCCGCCGGCCAGGCGATGAATCCATTTCAGAGTGGGATTGGGCCCGAGTGTTCGGGAACTGGGGCCAGGGCCAGATTCGGGGTCGGGACTGGAGTCGGGACGGGGGCCGGGGTCGGGACTGGGGCCGGACCGGTGCCGGGATCGGGATTAGGACTGAGACCGGCTGATGAGGACTAGGACCGGCTGATGTCAGGACGAGGCCGCTAACTGTTACCGGCGTCGTCCTTTCTACCAGACAGGTCTGCCGAGACCTTCAGCCTTTCTTCACCGCCCGCTGTCTGGCTGCAGACGGGTACCCCTTTTTATTCACCGCTGTTTGGCAACAAAACAAATGCTGGGTATGCAAACATATACGATATGCGTGAGTTTCACTTGATATCGCTTCATTAGAACAATAATGGTGGCCGTCCACTGCAGCTCGCCCTCGCCTTATCGCCTTAAGGCAGAATTTAACATTAGAGCCTATGAAAAGTCAGCTGATTCACGCCTAATCTCGGCGATACCGCGTTCAGCGCGTTCCCTCCCCATTGGCTCCCATGTTAAATTCTGTCGTAAGGCGATTAGGTACCGTGCGGTGGACGGCCACCTTTAGAAACCGTTCTAGCCCAGCAATGCACTGTCTGTGTCTTTCCTCATTTCTCTTCGACTAGGCCCTGTCTGGTGTTCTGTCAACACAGCGTGGCCAGACACAGCTGTAGTGTCCACTGTCCGCAGACCACAACAATGTCCAGCTCTGTGATCAGCGAACGAGCGCCCGTGACAAATCGTTGGGGTATCGGCGAAGCCTGACAAATCAGTGAAATTATTAAAGTTGTGAAACCGATTAACGGGCTATCGTGGTGCCGCGGACGGTGATGGATTATCATCTACCAAAATGCAATTAGTTTGGCTAGAGTGTCCTCATCATTCAAGCAAAGGTAAATGTTTCTTCTATATTTATGAGCTTTCACCTACTGACAGTTCACTCGTAGGTATGCGGAGACTAGTAAACTCCATCCACCGGGCGATTTTACCGAAGGTACCGTCGCCGATTGCAATATCTTGCGTACTGCAGCCGGAAACACCTGTGACCGTGAGCCTATGTCAGCACAGAGCACATGTGCCGACCTAAACAGGTGTTGGCAGCACGTGTTTGTCCGCGCCTCTGTCGTGGTCTCAGCAGAGTTAGAACGCCGCCGGCCCCGGGCAGCACTGAACCACGGCACACAGACCGCTCGTGATAAGCCTCACTGTATGTGTGAGTGGTGTAAGGAGAATAGAATTACACAATTTACATGGTACACATGTGTAGTAAAAGTGGCGCTGTGGATGAAGTGAATTAACTAGTACAAGGCAAATCATGAAATAATACCTACTCAAACATACGCCAGCTAAGTTTCGACGTGCGCAAATCCTGTAGTGGTTCAACTTTCACCGCGTAATTAATGAAGCGAGAACGTGTTTTACTATCTCGAGCATACCAAGAAACAGCCTCTCTTCTTGAACCCGACGAAATCTCTGATAACGTCTCACATTTACAATCTGTACAACCACGGAAAAATGATATATTTAACCTTTATACCTACGAGTTTCAAGCAAATCTGTAAAACATCGGTTAACCTTTGCTCTTTTCGGCCCGGCGACCGGTGAGCCAGTCCGCAGGATTACGCGAACACTTCCCAGAAATACACTCCAGCAAAGCTGAAGCTTACTTCACTCCGGTCGTCAACTCTTTGTGCCGACCGTTTCGGCGCCCCGCGGGCCCATTATTGTTACCGATATAGCAGCGCCCGCGGCATGAATGACTCCGAACCCCAGCCGCCGGCAGAATTAACCTCTCGTGACGTCACCGGTGCTCTACACAAAATGGTCTCCCGAACAGTTGTCACTGAGCGAACTCGTCCATGTTTAAAGATCTCAGACTTGAGGCGGTTGAACGGGCTGCTTGTTTCGAATTTGAGAAGGACACCAGGGAACTGTGACTCGGGAACCGTCGGCAGTAACCGCTACAGTTCTGTAATGTCTACCATGAATACCTACCTATAGGTAAACAGCACAAACAGGAAAAGTAGCAGGCTAAAAGCAGTCAGCATGCCACTCGGAATAGCGTAAAAACAGGTGTTAATTATACGCGGAATGGCGCACGGATCGCATTGGTGCGCTCCACGCTCCACGGAACAGAAAGTTGACCACAGCAATTACTGTTCCATGCAGCGATTACATGAGTTATAAATGTCTCGATTATGTGAGCAATGCTCATCCAGTTGGATCCAGTCGGATCCAGTCGGATCCAGTCGGATCTTGTCAGATCCAGCCTGATCCAGTCTAATCCAGCCTGATACTGTCTGATCCAGTCTGATCTTGTCAGATCTAGTCAGATCTAGTCAGATCCAGCCTGATCCAGCCTGATCCAGCCTGATCCAGTCGGATCCAGTCTGATCTTGTCAGATCCAATATAATCCAGCCTGATCCAGTCGGATCCAGTTTGATCTTGTCAGATCCAGTCTAATCCAGCCTGATACAGCCTGATACAGTCTGATCCAGTCTGATACAGCTTGATACAGCCTGATCCAGTCTGATCCAGTCTGATCCAGTCTGCCACCGACGCTGTCATCATCTCTGTGTCTATAGATGCATTCCTGCTCCACACCTCGACTCCAGATGCAGTCCTGCTCCACACCTCGACTCCAGATGTAATCCTGCTTCATCCTGCTGCGTCTCCGGATGCCGAGGTTCGCGGCTGTTATGACGGTGGGCACATTACCACCCCTGAGCACGGCTGATATGACGGTGGGCACATTACCACCCCAGAGCACGCCACGTCTCGTGCTGCGGCGCCCTGACTGAGAGCGGGACGCAGCGCGCGGAGCGGAGATGTTCTGCTGCCGACTGCCACCAGGTGCGTTTAATGGGCACGTGCCGGATGGGAGCAGGAGGAACTCACATCGCCCCCGGCGCCGCCTCACATCGCAATAGCGACGCGCTTGACCAAACAGAATCAGCACGGCATTTACAATCCCTGAATGGCTATTAGCACGATTTACGCTGCGCTGCAAGGAATAAGAGGGCGATAAACTCGGCTATGCATTACACACGGCAACCCATTTATTCTCACTAGCTCCCTATTTTCTCCACAGCTACAATACGGGATGCATCTCCGAAAAGAAGTAAGACTATACGGAGCTTGCAGAATCCTACCGCGTACGTAGCTTAGGCGGAGCTAATACTTCTTTCTGTGAAGATTGAGATACGCCTGTCAGGCTGTGCGGTGAACGGTGTCTGCCACTCTAAAGACGCACGTTTATACGTCTACATTTTACATGCATTATGTATCCTGTTTCGGCGCCATGACTTTAAGGATGCATGTCGGTTCAAGGAAATCACTTTTGTCAGTCGTGTATAACTTGAGATTTAGAGCCCGATAAGCAGACGAGACACCAATTTCAGCCAAGTGGACACCCGTACGCATAATGCATGTCCCGTCTGCGCTAACAAAGCTGAAAACTCACACTGATATCGAGACATCTTGGTTGTGAAATTTCCAAGTCGAAACAATTCTGATGCTTAGATTGAAATTGAAACTGGTGGTTCTACGTAAATATATTGTTTCGGAGCAAAATAGTCACAGTGTATGAGCTATGTAGGTATGTTCGGTGTCATTTGCCAGGCAAGTAACTTATAAAATAATCAGACCAAGTGCCTACATTTCTGAAATTGCCTTGGCGATACCTATATTCCACATTGAAATAAGCGAGACAAAATCACATGTCTTTCTTCTTGGAAAGCAATTCATATGAATTGCATTAGCCGTGTTTACGATGGATTTTTGCGCTGTGAGAATAACTAAAGTTTTGAAAGCTGTAATATATATTTTGGTAGATATAGACTTCAGGATGAATTATTTACATGCAATTTTTGACGATGAATATTCCCCATGCGAAAATATCAACGAATTGCATGTAAAAAGATCCAGAAGCATGTTTACCAAATCATGAATGACTTTTAAAAAATATCCTCAGCGCAAAAATCCATCGTAAAATGGCTAATACTAATTTTAGAAACTCTTCCCGAATATTGTTTTACAATCAAAGCGCCAAACATTCCAGTACGTGCTCATTTGACACACACTCAGTAATCACCAAACATTTTGCCCACCACTATCACCCATCCAGTAAGTATATATCCAGCCGCATGTATTCTAGCCTGGCCCCGACTCTGCCGCCGCCGCCGCCGCCGCCGCCGCCGCCGCTGCCGTCCCCGGATCACAACAAAAGGCACCGTTCATCGCCGCCGCCACCGCCGATCAGTCGGCGCCATTATTTTGGCGGCAAATTCGCCGGAAATTACCGGTCTCGGTCGTGTTCGAGCGACGATCCCCGGTGATTTCCGTAATTGGCCTAATGCCGCCGGCCCACTCGGCGCACCCGCGGGACATTAAAAGGCAAACCAGATTATCGGGCGGTAGCGAAATGTCGACCCGCGTCGGCTGCACCGCCGCACGTCGGTCGGCGACCGTACACGCGACGCCACCAGAGACGAGCGCGGCGCACCGCGGCGGCAGTGGCGCACAGCGGCGGCGGTGGCGCACCGGACTTCCCGAGGGGTAGCGGACCATTGTCTGGTGTCTGTGCGTCCGTTTTTATATGTGGAGGTTGGTGTGTTCAAATAATATCGAACGGTGCAGCCAGGCTATTGCAGATGGTCAAACCTCAGTCAGACTTAGGATGCCGAGATATTTGGCTCATGAATGAGGCAATAATTAAATTTTAGTCGGTCACGACAGTGAATAAATTAACCAAAGATAACCAGGGAAGTCTATTCCACGCGGTGTGGGCGTGAGCCACGCACGCACTTACGCACGAAAAACTCAGTATTATGGCGCGAAGACAGACAAAAAAGACCATATTAAATTTTAACGGACTGTGATTTCTTGCCTACTTAGTATACACAGCATACATTTAACGCATTACGAATAGTGTCATTGTCCCAACCAACGAAACACTCCTGATACCTCCATGCAATGCTTCACTTACCTCCACCGCACGCCCCCCCCCCCCTTCCCTTGAAAGTCACCACGTAACTCATCCATCATACAGGGTTACATGGTGGAATCCAGAGGGGCAATGTTGAAAACTGTGCCTCCCCTCCCCCCCCCCCCCACCCTTCAGCAGCGTACTTGAGAGTCCAAAACTGTCCGACTTCATCCCAACCATATCCGAAGCCGGAGGACAGACAACCGCGTCATGCAGTCAGCACTACCCGCGACCATGGCATCCCGTCCCCGCCTGGTGGATGACGCCTACCAACGCTCCGTCCCGCTCCCGCCTAGGGTGGCTGACGCCTACCGACGCTCTCCCAGCCCTGGCCGGCGGCCGGCGACTCACCTGACGTAGTCGGGTTTGCAGAGGATCATGCCGGACTTCATGAAGCACGAGGCGCTGTCGGCCAGGTTGGTGCCGCAGCAGTTGCAGCGTAGGCAGGCCTCGTGCCAGTAGCGCTCCATCGAGTGCAGCATCGTCTTCTCCACGATCCGGACTCCGCAGCCGGCGCACACCTTCGGCTCACTATCGTCCGCGGCGCCGCCGCCGCCGCCGCCGCCCCCGCCCAGAGGGCCGCCCAGCCGATTGTTCATCATGTTCGCCTGGTTCATGTTCATGCCCCCGAGCGGCGCCATCTTGCCCGGGGCGAGATGCGGGCTCTGGGGTCCGGCGGCGGGCCGCGGGCCACCGGGGAAGCCGCCCGGGCCGCCCCCGCCCCCGCCCGGACCACCGCCCGGGCCGCCGCCCGGGC
>JARBER010069179.1:0-11802 GCA_030265075.1 Balanus glandula | reverse complement strand
TTCGAGAAACACGATATCGCCTTTTTCAGATATACCGATAACAAACAACGTCGATTACAAAATCAGAAAGAATTATAACGAAAGTTTATTTTTTCAGTATGTGCCTACTGCTTTCTAAAACTCACAAGTGTCGCTGTGTGACTCCTCTCACATTGTGCGCACGACAGCAACTAAAAAAACTTAGCGTCAGAACTCAGATGTTTCATTTATTTCATAACTCCGCCGATAGGAGGTATGGCGAGGTTATCTCCACTTACACTACTGCTATTTAAGTTACAATAGCCCGTTCCTGCAGCCCGGTGGAGAGCACTTCCACCGGCTTCAGACCGTTCGAACGATTTTTTTTTCGAAATATTCTGTATGCAAACCATTTAATTACGAAGCAGTTTTTACCAAGGCCCTATATACGTTTTTACAGTATAAGTTTGATATTTCAATCAGCTTTTGTCAATATAATATTTTCATGAAATGTTGTGATTTGAACAACTTCTCATTGACTTGTGATGATGAAAATTAAATCCGAGAAATATCTGTGCAATATGCATTGTCCATATGCATTGAAACAGCCTCGTGTGCCCGATTGTTATCATAACTAGTAAGGCATGCATGGCATGAGGCAGACGGAGCGAGATACTGCATTTGCTTTCGGCTACTGATAAATATTGATCATTAACCTGCACCTTTACATGTGCGGTTCTCAGTAGTTATTTATAATGGGGTATGGGACTGTTTCCTAAAGTACCATTATTTTGTTCAGCCCGTAAGCTCTGAGGGTCTTTGCATGTGATTGTCGTGTTTGATTATGTTACTCATCAGTATTTCACGGCGAGAAGAAAATTACGTGACCACCGGAAACCGGAAAATTGAACCGCCCGCCAACTCTGCGCTAACATCAAGCTAACATAACGAATAGAACGAAAGACCCTATAGAAGATAGTGTCACCACTCATCAGTCGATTTGTTTACTTCTTTGCACCGACCGTTGTGTGACGTCACTGAATATCTCCCTACACATGTTCCGCTAGTAGAGTCCGCTAGTAGGTAACTTACTGCTGCATAATAGTGGATCACTCTATGTTGTTAGTGCCAACAGACATCTTGTGGCGCTTCTTTCGATACAATTGGCGATATAAAATTGATATAAAACGATTAGTCTTGAAATCATATACTGTACTTCAGATTCAGGGAGCTTAAAACGTAAATAATATCACATTTTATCGTTTGGTTTCATAATTCATTATCATCATTAGCGTTATCGTCATCGTTGTCATTATCGTCATCGTTAGCGTCATCATTATCGACATCGTTTCGATGCTTACCTACGCCATCTATAATTTAACATTGTCTGCAAACCTTTGTCTATTTCCGATCAATTTTATTCACTAATTTGTTGTCAAGTCTCGAGATTTTCTGTTGTTTTTTTTACCTCTTATGTAGCTAAATCTCGCCTCATCAGAGGGTCCTCTTGTTGAATAATTAAATTTGCTGCTGCTCTAACAATTATGATTTATACCTATTCCTAAAAAGATTTAAAGATAACATGAAACAGAACCTAACATAAAATATCGGTTATTGTCTAAGCCATCCTGACCAAATTATATCCATGGGACTATTCGATCTGACGTGAGCACATTTGTTCGAGCTGGGACGACGCGTTTTATGCAATGGCTTAGGCCTTCTCGTCGATTATGTATGGCCAATAGTAGCTTTATTGGTAGTTAAATAGCAGAATAATGGATTTTATTTCTACTTACGGGCTGACAAACCTCTAGATAAAACATCCTGGCTGTTTGGTCACGTGACACGAAGCAGTCAGGATGTTTTGTCCAGAAGTTTGTCACTTGTCAGCCTCTTAGCAGAAATAAATTACTAAGGATAAAGCACCAGACCACCATACATTCCAACTGACAAACGTGCGGATGACAGATCGAACAGCTCCCACATTGCTAAAACCTTCTATCTTGCAAATGAACGCAGTTCTGTTGACGCTTTGAGGGTGCTAACTAGTGACGTCACAAAAGAGTCACGGCTAGCAAAGCTTTCCTATGGCCCACAACAGGCAAAAAAAACTGATCGAACGTATCCTTCTTGGCCGAATCACTGAAGTTGTGACGTAGATCCCCGGAGTGTTTGTAAACAAAACTGAATACCTATATAAAACCAGTTCTTTGATTGAAGTCCGACGAAGTGACAGTAACATACATCGAAAAATAGAGAAAAATATGCCTAAATATTTTAACAAAATCCAAAAATGAGTCCCACACCCCATTTTCTAGTTCAAGATGTGCATTCAAATCAACGCACGCGCTGATCACAGCCAGGGTTTATCGTTTTATTCATTTATTAATGAAGCCAGTTTCTTCAGTTATGTAAAATATTCTCACATAGCCTACACCTCGTGGTCATTAACGACAAAATCTGATGTGAATACATTTTCCAAATCAGTGCAGTGAAACGGAAGCTATCCTTGAAACCCACGCATTCAAACAAACAAACAAGCACGCATTCAGAAGACAGATTACGGCCCTGGGCGGTCCAAAGTTATATGGTAGCACGGCATACATTTCCGAGCCACCCATAGGATTTAATGTTAATTAAAAAGCCGTTATTCAGACTGACGGTTCTGTTTACCTGCAACAGATACAACAATAAATTATAGCCATAAATCAGGCCTGAACATTTGTCTTTCGATTTCCGGGTTCAAAAGTGTACGTCGTAGTGTTCGTTTTCGAGCAGTTACCCAAAGTATCGCAGCGTGTATCCTTATTTTCGCGTTTCAGCGAAGTTGAGGTCGCCTCAACCTAGCTGGTAAAAGGAAATATACATATGATGCTGGCTGCTGCCATATTCTCTAGATCTAGTGACATTTGTAAAAACTTTGGCGTACCCAGTATTATATTGCCCTGATTACGACCCATCTCTAAGACTGCGTTCGTTCGAACGCTTCGTGTTCTCTCTCACTCCAGTCCGTCTGTACAATTTAACGAGAAGTGGTTGAAATTTATAAATATTGCTAAGGGACCATATTGACAAAAATATTGCCCCGAAAGCTCAAACTTACTCCGGAAAACTGCGTCGTAATACAATAATTAGCTTAAAAATATCGCGGGAAAGGAGCGTTCACGTAGTCTGAAATGTATACTAGACTTCTGACCTATCCTGATAGTGACAGCCCAGGCTCGAGTCGCTTCGGCGCTTGATATTTGCTCCTGGCTGGGATAGCCTGTGGTCGGTGGCGGCGGTCGTACTCAGGTTCAGGTGAAATCAGAGCGAGGCGGACGGTGTCCAGGTACCTATGTCGGGCATGTCAAGTTTTCGCATCTAAACTATGTTGACTAACAGGAATTGCGCGATCGGGTAAGAGACCTGCGCAATATGCTCTGCTTAGCATGAGTTCTGCTCTCGGAAATCCGTCCATAACACAAGATTCGGACTACATTTTTTTAATATAAAAAATACATATTCTGGAATCGTTCTGGTGACTTCAAGGCACATCTGTCTTAGAGCTTCCCATCGGAACAAGGTTAATAGAGGGTAAGAAAAAATAGCCATGGCGAAATGATTTGAAACATTCATGACAATAAGCTGCAATTTCGACACTGGCTAAACTTAGAAATACAAACGGCCTTCTTATGTATTTGCGGGAAGGTGGGTGGCTTAAAATCTGTAGCGCTTCGGCTAGCCTTCCTCTGTAAGATGTTGGTCAGGTGTAGCTTTGTTTGGGTAATAATAAAATAACTTATATGCTTTGAATTATGAACTTATAGAACCCACTTAAAACATATCGAGAAACATCATAATGATAGAAAAGAAGTAAAAAAAAGTAACACAATGGTGCAATGCATGGTCTCGCTTCGGAGCGCTTTGTGTTCACCTGGCCCCGTTGTGCCGCTCGCCTATCGCCATAGCTCCCCCTTGGCCTCGTGCATGCTTCACAATCGGTACGGCCGTCCACCGACTGCTGCTCGCTTGACCGGCAGCCATCGCCCCACTGCGGGCGCGGCTCGTTATGTCTCTAATAGGAGACAGCGCCCGGCAACCGGCCCAAGGCACGGCTAATCGTCCCGCACTGACGTCCCCGCCCGGTGCCCCGCCCCGCCCGTCACACGGCCGTCATATCCGCTGCCGGTCCGCTGTCGGTCCGCTGTCGGTCCGCCGTCATATCCGCTGTCGGTCCGCTGTCGGTCCGCTGTCGGTCCGCTGCCGGTCCGCTGTTGGTCCGCTGTCGGTCCGCTGCCGGTCCGACTGTCGGTCCGGTGTCGGTCCGCTGTCGGTCCGCTGTCGGCCCGCTATCGGCCCGCTGTCGGTCCGCTGTTGGCTTGCCTCGAATACACGCTGACCGTGGCCACTGGCCAGGGTAGTCGGCGAGGCGAAGGCTGTTTTCGTTTAGTAACCGAAGGTCGATTGTCATGGAAGCGGACAATTAGTGCATGCTTATGTTAGGTGACGGTCCGGCTTACGGCCTTGTGAAGCAGACAAAGTAGCAGTCGTAACAGAGACAGTAACAGCCGTAATAAAGAGTAACAGTCGTAGCAAAACAAGTGGCAGCTGCAACAGAGAAGGTTACAGCCGCAGTAGAGAAATGTAACAGCCGTAGAAGAGGATGTAGCAACAACGTGGCTATTAACACTCACCGTCGGTTGGTGCATTGTCACTTAATTATTTGGTAATAAACAACACATTGGCTTCTATTCTAAAAATGATAAATTCCAACAAATGCTGCACAGCGGTGATAGACGCAAAGGTCAGACATAGAAGGCTATATATTGCTGAACGATGCTGTGAAATGACCGCTAGTCGCGGTGCTTAAAAAGATTTGGCACGGAACTGAAAGTCAAGTGACAAAATCTTTGCTGACACCAAAACTGGCAGTCATGACCATCGAAATTCAGAAAGGCATTTTCATACCGTAGCCTAAATGAAATGAAATAAATGAATCTGCTGAATGAAAGCGTGTCTAGCGTGCAGAAAACAAGTGCAGAATGAAGTTGTTTGCATTCTGCACGGTTGAATAGAACATTTAGCATGCAAACCAACTGAGAGGTATGATAAAATATGTTCCTGCCCGGGATTAGGAAAGTTTGATTGTTTCATCGAGTTTGTGTTATCAAAGGTACCGAGGACCGGTAGGTCTGAGGTATTTTCGGTTAAAAAAAACGAAGTGAGGTAATTCAATTGCCAGCCAAAAGCCTACAAGGTATTTCCCATACATGCCTTTTACGTCATCGTATGATGTCACACATACTGACATCTATTTGCACAGGGTCAGGGTGGGACAACATGGCAATGGATGGAACAGCATATTATACCACAACGTATTCAAAATCGTAGCACTTTTTGTCCCATACTCAAGAAGTGTGGTATAATCCACTTGCTATTATAATGCCTGAATTCCCCCATTTAGACGTGGAATGCTGCATGTATGGGAAATTTCCTTTTCCCGAACTAGCGTAACTCTTACGACACAACAACGCTCAGGAAAAAAACTCTGCGGCGTGATTGCATTCGTTGCTAGGGGAAACCCACTCAATGCGCGCCAATCAACTGGGGACTCTCTTAATCAATACATGTCAATCAACTGGGGACTCCCTTAATCAATACATGTCAATCAACTGGGGACTCTCTTAATCAATACATGTCAATCAACTGGGGACTCTCTTAATCAATACATGTCAATCAACTGGGGACTCCCTTAATCAATGTGGTTGTCGCTGTGATGACATGGCTTCTCAGGGGAAGCCTTCCAATTTATATCCAACCTTATCCATTGACCCACTGCTGGAACATGTAGTATGTGACGATGTCTAGTGCATGACTCATTTAAAAGTGTGCATCATGAACGACTCAGTTATAGATATTGTTCATCTGATGTTTGCATCTTTTCGCTTGGTTGAGATGTTGCATTGTTCTGTTGACTGTCCCATATAAGCCAAATGCAATATTTTGTATTCATATTTTGTGTGTGCTTATCCCTAGAGCCTTCCACAACTGCTATGGCTTCTGAAATGCGGTGCAGATCTGCTGTATAATCTTTCGGCATCCATTTTCATGGATTTAGTTGGAGCAATTATACTGCACATACGGACAAAATATTAGCTTGTCAGTTGTCACCAGCAATTTTCCTAGTGAATTTATATTTTTTATAAATCAATATTCAACTGGTAAATTTCCTAACAGCCGTTTTCACAACAAATGTTTGCGCTGGGAGGCTGCACTTTTTTAGAATATCACTTTTTATGTTTTGGTAAAATGACTTCAGACAAAATGGCATTCCTGCTTACCAAAACATAACAAATTATTACCTTAAAAATGTTATCCTCACAGCGCAAAACTTCATCGTAAAATTGCTAATAGATCGGCTACTCCGTTTATTCATACGTACCATTAGTATAATTTGTCGAAGGTCCTATTATTCTGTTCTGTTCAAACTCAGTTTAAGTGATATTTCACCTTACGAACATGCGTCAGACATCCCCTATTTTTGGGCTAAGACTGTGGAACAACTTTCACCCCATGTAAAGGCACACGAGTGGCCAAGAGCTTAGTGTATAGGTCATGCAGTCGTGTATGCTATTCATCTCAATCAAGCTTAGCCTTTATAGACAGTGCCGAACCATCCACAGCTGATGGGGGAAGTAGTGGAATTTTACAGCTCCTCAGGCGGCATGACTACTACATAGGATAAGTACTCTCCTTGACTGAGCTATGCAGAATCGAGGATATGTTAACTGCAGAGTAAAGAGTTCGACTGCGAATGAGCTATGCAGAAGAAAAAACAATGGATATGCCGGAAGCACATTGTCGCAAGGCATAAACGGCTGTTACCAGTTTTCTTTATATTAAGATTATTGCTTCATTATAAATGTTGAAAGATGAATGATGCCTCAGCATTGGCAATGTGTTACAATGTTCGAAAGTTACCGCAGCTGAGCCAATGCTGCGGTAACATTCAGGTTCGCTTTGTATGGAAATACGAATGTGCTGCATTGATTGTCAAGCGGCAGCGTAGATTGCCGCTTACTTGAATGCGATCCTGACTCGCAATGTGCAACGTCTCAGAGTGTCACTACAATTTAGAATGGTATGATTGTATTATGCTTATTCCTGACTTAGAATCGCCCCCATAGTTGATTTTTTACTGATATTTTTTAAAATCATTTTTGCCTTTAATATCGATAACACTACCTCGCTACGGTACAGTTAATCGGATGCAAAATGAGCTATGTCTTGCGGCGCATTTGCAATCACAACAATCTAAAGACTCTGTCCAGTTTTAGGGCCGGTAATTACATAGACTTGCCGAAATGGTAACGTGAGATGTGGCGAGAATTCCGAACAAATGGAGAGAATTCGTAAATCAGGGAAAATGTTGAACATCGGAAGCCTTAACACTTGATAAACATTTAGATCAAGTGATCTGGTAACTGCGGATATCTCGTTCATCACTACAAGTCACTATCAGACAATGGATAAGTGAAAAGCGAAGTGATTGATCGGATAAGTGTGATTTACAATTATGGCAAATCGATGAAAATGAGCGCACAAACACAGTCAATTTGTAAATACCTCTGCTAGATTTAAAATCAATTGCTGATTAAATATGAATTAATCAGGTACCTATTGCTCATCTAATTAGACAGAGATGCGCCATTTTGGTCAGTCATTTTGCTACCAAATTTGCGAATGTTCCCTTATGACGTCAGCCTTCATCGGAACAGATAGCGTGACGTAATAGATGAACGAAACATGTATGGCAGCATTAACCACTATCGTTTTGTGACTACCGGCTGACGCCTGATACCGACTGATACCCTATGCTATATGCATCGGGTTGTGTTGTACCTATTAAAACACGCAAATTCCCAAAATTTACGATGAAAAGTAAATACAATTTACATCCAGCATCACGATGCAATTAAACAAGAAGAAAGCTTCAACAAGCCGTCTAAAATCCATGATGGCCGCCGAGTTTTTGTTCCACTGGTGCTATCAGTTCGCACCAGCTCTTTTGTCTAATTGCGTTTTAGCCGGCGCTTACGATTAATTGCTAGCGTTCAAACTGAAGGGCCGTCCTTCTACAAAAGAAAGAGCTCTCTGAGGTATGAACAAAGATAGAGGCCCAGACGCCCCGTGGGATGTTTGAATTACATCAACAACTGAAGTGAATCTTTTGGGAAAGGAAGTAGCTGTTAAATTCAGAAAATCTGCTCTATAAACCAGTGCCAATAGCTCCGCATTGCCAATGTGAGTACACACAGTTCCTTCACTGTCTGCCGGATTCCAGATCGGCGTTCTGAAATTTCTTAGAACTGCTAAACGCCAACATCGTCATCTCGGGTCATGGTCAGGTCAGTGAACTCGGCTGACTTGTGATGCACCGATTACTATGCATGACCCCGGTGGAAAATATGATAACGCAACATGAATGTCAAATTTAAAATTAGTGTCACAAAATGCCCTAGATGCCGGAAAAACGTCATCTTTGGACATCAGAGGCCGTTGACTTTGGTTAATCTATGAAAAGGTCAGTTGGGGTCACGATCTCGGTGGGAACCATGTATGCAAATTAAAAATCCCACGCTCGCTCGTAATTGTCTGCGACCTTGAGACAAACATTTATACAGGTACTTATTTTAACACGTGTATTGCCGACGGTATTCTATGTAAGCACAAATACACAGTTTTCCTTACACTCATTTTGCATCCTGATGTCTCCCCAAGGCAACTAAGCATATAATCTGTATCACTGACATCAGTTTGGCCTTGAGCCCAGTCTCTGAGCCGCCGGTAACATCGCCTAGCACAGTTAATGCAGAATGGCAGAGCACCTCTCCGGAACACCATGACCCCGCCGTGACCCCGCCGTGACCCCGACCGTGACCCCGCCGTGACCCCGACCGTGACTCCGACCATGACTCCGCCGTGACCCCGACCGTGACCCCGACCGTGACCCCGACGTGACCCCGCCGTGACCCCGCCGTGACCCCGACCGTGACCCCGACCGTGACCCCGGTGGTGACCCTGCGTTCCTCTGCTGCTCAGGTCGCTGCCAAAGATCAATCCGGACGGCGGCGGCGACGGCGGCGGTCACACCCAGGTGCAAGTCAGCAACTTTGAGCCAATTCCGCATGAGCACGGCTCTTGTGAGCGTGTTGTGATCAACGTGAGTACGAGTCATATATCCCTGTGAGCGTGTTGTGATTAATGTGAGTTCAAGTCATATCTCTGTGGGCGTGTAATGATAAGTGATTTCAATTTTCATAAATTTTCTGAACGACACCAATTAAATAACAAATGGAAGGCATTTCGTTTGACCAAGCACAGACCAATATTAGTTAAGCCAAAAATGACCAAAATTTGACTAATTTTGAATTTGTATACTTATTCATGGGAACACAATGGCACGAATAAGCTGGTTTAAGTTTACAACTCATTAAACACACATGCAGATTCTTAAAGACAGATAATAGCGAAATGGAAAAAATAATAATAAAAAAGAAGCAAAACGCTTTTACAAAGAAAAGTAGTGGATGCCACAAGCAAGAACAAAAGCTAGGTTAATGGTATGCAATACAGGAATTTTGAGCACCTCACTTACTTCCGTGATCAATATCGTCAAACCATTTATATTAATTCAATGAATCTGAAGCAAATGTGCTTGATGGAAATAAAAATAGGTCAATATGTGACGAACAATGAATTGTTTGAGATTAGGCTGACCAATAAGCATCCAAAAATGCATGAGCCTGATCGAACGGATACTAAATCAGTCACATATTTGTTATGGCTACCAAAATTGTGCTAACCGATTGACATCACTAGCTTGAGTACGAATCACATAACCCTGTGAGCGTGTTGTAATCAACGTGAGTACGAGTCATAGTTCCCTGTGAACGTGTTATGATTAACACGGCTACGAGTCACAAGACACTGATGCTTGTGAGCATGCTGTGATCAACGTGATTACGAGTCGCCTAGTCGACATTGCTTTCCTTGGTCCATGTCTCTTAACATCGCTCAGTGTTTTACTTGGTAGTTAGTGACGTTTAGTGTGTACTTCTACTGAGTTGTTGTTTCCATTACGTTAAATGTCATGATACTACACCTTTTTAGGTTCAAATTTAAACAAAGTCAAGTTCAAATTTTAAAAAAAATCAAGTTTAAATTAAAAAAAGTCAAGCTCAAATAACAAAATGTCAAGTACAAATTAAGAATAATCAAGTTCAATTTAAAACAGTTAAGTTCAAATTAAAAAAGACAAGCACAAATAACAATAACCCAAGTTTAAAATAGAATATGTCAAATACAAATTAAAATATTTTGATATCAAATTAGAATATACGAGGTACAAATTATATTTTGTCAACACCAAATTAAAATAACCATGTAATTCATTTGTTGTCTTATTGCTTGTGCTTAACTTGAGTGCGTACATCATAAATGTCAATACCTAGGTGCACCGATTGCATACAGGCCATTAGTAATCATAACGCCAACACCAACAATAAGCAAGCATGTCACGAATTGCATGCACTTGTGGAAAAGTGAATCGATCAGCAGCAGCGGGCTACGGGGGCCAGGGAACGGGCACGGGTAACGGGCAACGGGAAACGCAACGGGCAACTGGCTACGGGGAGCGGGCTACGGGGAGCGGGCTACGGGAGCGGGCTACGGGGAGCGGGCTACGGGGAAAGGGCTACGGGGAACGGCAACGCGGAACAGGCTACGGGGAATGGGCTACATGGAACGGTTTCCGCGGAGCTGGCTACAGGGATGAGAGAACTGGGAACGGGTTACGGGGAACGGGTGACAGGTAACAAGCTTCATGGAACGGACTACGAGGAACAGGCTACGGGCCACAGGATTGGGGTGGGGACGGAGATGCTCAGCGTAGCTATGCATAATTGTAGTTGTTAACCATTGCATTGCAGAGCATGCGGGCTACACGTTTAATTTGATATAAACTAAGTTTAGTTTGTACTTGACATATTCTAATTTGATGTTGATGTGTTCTACTTTTTACTTCGCATATTCTAATTTGAAGTTGAGGCATTATAATTTGTACTTGACTTTTTCTTATTTGAACTTAACTTTTTCTAATATGAACTTGACTTTTTCTAATTTGAACTTGGCTTTTTCTATTTTGAACTTGACTTTTTTTTATTTTAACTTGACTTTTTTAATTTGAACCTCAAAAGGTGTAGTAGGGCACCATAGTTGGTGATGAGCGAGCGAGCACGAACAACATGTATGGTGAATTTGAATTCGAACGGGTAGATAGTTCCCGCGGTACAAAAAGGGTGCGCGAGTACGCACATGTAGCGGCATCATATATCCCTGACTTACGGCAGCGCGGCGTGGCGGCCGAGAGGCTCCCAACCCTAAGTACCATATGCAAATCTGAACACAATAGGCTCAGCCTTTCCTGATGTATAAATTAAGGGTGCGCACGTGCGCACGTGCAGATTCACCTTATCCCTGACTTTTGGAAAAATATATCTAAGATGTCCCGAATCGCGCTTAATTTGAATATGATCTGCCTAGACGCTGCGGAGTTCTTCCGAGAAATAAATTTTCAACACCCCTCACGCGGCATGCGCCACGCGCAGGGGTAGTCATCCACATGGGTCGGCAGTCGGCACCGGTCTTGAACAGGGTAAGTTAGATGGGCTGCTCAGCAAAGAAGACAGCCTGTCAATCGGATGTAAAGTTTTATGGTTATTAGCAGAGGTGGGCAGCTTCCGTTACTCCGTTACTCCGTTACTAACGGAACTACTTTTTTGAGTAACGGAGTAACGATGT
>JARBER010069068.1:0-11804 GCA_030265075.1 Balanus glandula | reverse complement strand
AGGATTATTGATTCATTCAATGATCCACTGTGAATAATTTGTAATTCTGCTTATCTTGCATTTTATCCACCCTTACCAAACCTGGCCGCCTTACCAGATTCTTCTCCCCATTTATAATTTTGACCATAATTCAAATACTTTTACCTAAATGTGCGTCAGTCTGGGACATTCCAGTAATTGAGGTAACGACTTGGGTATAGCGCGTGCTATTTTCTAAAAGGCACCGTTCACCCAGGGTCCAACTTATAAAAATCTGACTATAGCAATGGTTAGCTAGTTGCCTACGTTAGTTGTCCCTCCGGAGGACTATAGAGTGCATAGTTTGTGAAGCACGCGCACTTGACGTGGAGAAATGCGCGTGTTTCTCTTCACTTTTGATGTTTGAACATTTAACTATTTCAACCGGGAAGGTTGCGGGGATCTGGGACCATCCAATTTCAGTAAAACAGTTGATCCAGTGCCACTTCGGTGCAGTCCCGAATAAAGGAGTCCATAATCTAGCCGAATGCGATTTATGTTCCAGTAATTCAAATAGAAGTTCGATCCCAGTTCCAACCAACGGATAGAGCAATTCATAGATGACGGTAGATTTGATGTGACTGCGCGGATTGGCGTTTACAGCCTTGATTTCAAAGGAAGAAATTGTAAATAGGAAGCCCTCACTCAATAGCAAGTTAGCAACCATTTTATTTGCCCGATAATGTTTGAAACATACTAATTGCAATATAAAATACAAACTGTACATTGCAATGCAAATTAAAATATATCAGTTAAAACCCACAAATCGTATTTTGTGTAGGTCCAAGTACATCCAATAGCATCGCTTGTACACTGTAGGTACCTACAATTGCATGTGTATAAAAGTATGTATGCATTGTGGAGTTTCGGTGGGAATTTGGGTCTATTAATGCTAAGCTTTAATGTCACACTGGTGGAATTGATCGTATAGCGTCGCTCAGTATAGCTGATATATAATATTGTAATCACATACGAATTTCAGAACCGATCCAACACCTTTAAAACTTGTGAATAGTCCACTTGTTTGTCGAATAGTTTGTGAATTTGCACGTTTCCTAATCACCGATGCCATATAGTTGCATTTGAAGTGCAGGTCGTCTCATGCTTACTTTTCAAGGAAGTTGTTCTTCAACTTATATTGCATTGATGGTTGTAGCCGGTGACACTTTTCAATAAACAGAATTTGGACGTCCTTCAACCTCTTTTCGTTGTCAGTATGACCTACCTGATTTTCCCAAAGGCCTTGACCTGAGGTCAAAATGTTAAGTGAACTTAACAAGTTTTCCATTAAAATGTTATTAAGCATAATAACGAGATAAACATGATAGCTTTAACATTATTTGTCTATTTTTAACCGATACAAATGTATCCACGAAAAAAAATGGTAGAAAATCTTATCGTGTCTTTAATGACCTTAAGAGTCGTCTCTCTGAAGAATATGAGCTAAAATATGTTGAAGGTGCTGATGACAATTGCATTTGTAAAGAGTTTTCGTGCGCGCTTACGGTTTTTCCTATGCATCATAGCTTACGAGTTATATGGTAGGTACCTGTTTGTACTTAAGAGTAATGTTCTATATTTGAAAATATGAACTTTGATGACCTCTGGTAACCTCAATATTGACCTGAGATTAACGTTCCCAAGTAATTTCAAATGTCCTCGAAAATTGTCGAACTATTTCCACGTCTTGTCAGGCCTTTTAGTTTTCAAGCTAGTAGGGCCACGGGTAGTTTTGCCTCTCACGGACCAAAGCAAAGTTGTCTGAGGGGCCCACCGGGGTGCGGGCCAATGAAAGGCACCTTTGTTTCATTGCCTGTTATTGCCTCGTGAATATACCTTTTAGCGGTACAAAACCTGTGTAACATCTCCACCCTGTTTCGTAAATATATTCTTACATCTATACCATCAAAAGCTTAGGATAAAAATATGTTATGGCTGCCATGATATATAATAGAAATTGTACCAAATGATCGGTTACATGCCGAATAGTTTTATAAAGACAACATTAATGATAACATAGACGAGCTATCAACATCACGGTGAACTTCAGGTATCACACCCGAAGTTGCAGTGGTGTAAATAGTTTGACTATTTTGATCATTTATTTTGTCTTTAAAAGAAAACCATTTGGCATGTTACCGATCATTCTCAAACAATTATTCAAGATACAATGGATCCTGCTTCGAAACTTTTCGAACAGTCTTTGGGTCTTGTGGTTTCGCAGCGACATGTATTGCTCCTATCTGCCATCCCCTCCCGGATATGGCATGCAGAGGCGTCACTGTGGCAGGAGGAATGCGTAACTGCGGAGCCTGTCGAACGGTCGTCGGTCGAATAGTTTCACAGTTTGGGTACTTCTGAGTTCTGACATTAGGTGTATAAAGGACGAGCCGCCATTACAACAGAACTGAACACCGCCATCACTCGCAATGATCTAAAACATGACAATTTGCTTGTCTAATGTCTTCGCGGGTACGCTCATCTACCATTACCGCTAGCCAGCCTTCTGACTTCCGTTTCCTGTTTCCCCGTGTTGGTGTTTCCTGTTATCGACCCAACATTGAGACGTGCCGACGACTGCCCCTTTTTCCAGACGCCGTCCCTCTGTTTCGTCGCCCGAAACGGAGCCAAGTGCCAAGCTTCCTGTTGAGCTCAATGCGTGGTGAAGTCGACTCGGAGAAAGAGAGAGCGGCTCGGACTCGGCCGCCGTCACTTCCACCCCTGTGATACGGCCGGCGGTCGGCGGTCGGCGGTCGGCGGTCGGCGGTCGGCGGTCGGCGGTCGGCGGTCGGACAGCGGCACGCACCTCGCACGCACGGACAGAGGAGGCCGCGGGCCGCCCTGCCCGCGGCGCAGCCTCCAGTGGTGCCGGCGGGAGGGGGCAGTGGTGCCGGTGGTGCCGGTGGTGCCGGACCGGACGCCGCTCTGTCCACAGCTGCTTCCAGAGGGTCGGCCGGCCGGCCAGCGGGGCGAGCGGGCGTCGCGTCGACGCTGTGCCAAATAGAGGTGCAACCGTGAAATTGAGCGACCCACTCGGGTAGCCAAGTCTGGATCGGCGAGCTGAATTGTTAGTGCTGAATTTCGTAGACGAAATTCCTTTGGACTAAAGCTGTAGAGCATGTGATGTGGCCAGATGTTGAATTAAAACGCGATTATGCAGCCGCTGTGGGCTGGATCAAATTTCGCTGGGCAGGAGGACCGTATGATAGCCGCCGAGGAAAGCTGCACCTCTAGTGCCAAACGGCAGCGCCGCTCCGTCCTTCGCTGACGTCACCAGTCCCACCTACGTCACCAGTCCGCTCTTGCACCCCGCTCAAACCCGCGTCTTCTCCGCGCCCGCGCACACAAACTCACACCGTTTAGTTGGTGTCTTGGCGGCGGCGGCGCGCGGCGGCGCGCGGCGGGGGCGGTGACGGCCACGGTGGCCACCCCCGCCCCCGCCACGGGCTGTTGCTGCCCTGTCAGATATGTTGACAATGGCTTTGACTTTGACGAGTGCACCATGGTTGCGGCGGTTGGATTGCTGAGTATGGAATGGGCAGACAATGTGTCGCTAGTGGTATCAGCGACTTGTCCAATTTTACTAGTCATTGTCGGGTATCTGTTATTAAATTGTGCATCACTTACCCTGGCAGGCTCCTTGATCTCTTGACTTGTTCTTGCGCATCCAACGATTCTTCAAGGGTAGCCCGTCATACACTTTTATATTGAATTTCTTATGTGGTTGTACATAGTGCTGTACATAGATAATGTCTACAGTTATCTACATTGCCATTGTTGACGTGAGTACTGCGCTCACATTGTTGAACTTTACCTCTCCATCTTTCTCCTCTATTTCTCAGTCTCTCTGTCTCCCTTCCCTCCTGACGAGGTAGGAGGGGGAGGCACGGCGATCTCTCCCCCAGCAGTTCGGGACTGCGCCACCAGGTGGCTAGCGGTCCCTCCCTCGCCCCCAGGCCGGGTCCCGGCGCTGTTATCTGCCACCACACCGTACCTGAATGGGCCGGACGGGGCACGAGCTGCGCATCTCCGCCCTGCCGAGCGGCCCACCAAGGAGCCCGGAGACGCACACGTGGGCGCGACATGTTTTTAAATATCATATCGTCCAGTTTTGGTGGAATCATGAAACGTGCATATTTTTGCTGTGTGATGTTGGGTTAGCCTTCCCGTCTCCCGTGGAGGCGTCGTTCTAATCGGCCTGTCACTGTATCGAGCCGAACTTCTTGGCGCAGTTATTCATGAGTACGTGCGCAGCGTCATGGAATGGGACGTGACGTTTTCAGAATATAATCAAATTGTTTTGCGTCGAGGTCGTTGCGGGCATGTGCCAGTTGTTATGCACTTCTATTGTCTCTTTTCAGCCGCCAGCGCGAGTGGCGGCGTGTCGCTTTTTGCTGCGTGAACATCGAATGCCACGTCGGCGGTATCGTGCCGACTCTAACCTCATCATCCTCGCCGTCCGACTCGTCAGCAAATCCATCCTGACGGTCACCTGTCCCGTGCGGGCCTGTCTCAGAGCCAACAGAAACGGCTGCTAATTTCGAGCAGAAGGATCCGATCCCGCTGGGGGAGAGGCGACCTAGGGCGTGTCTCTTCTCTCTCTCTCTCTCTCTCTCTCTCTCTCTCCTTCCCTCTATAGTCTGATCCCTTGCCTACCCGGCGGCACGGTCGCCCCCGTTCGTAGTGCGGAACGCCCCGGCGACCGCAGCGCCACGCCGTGGCCAGTCAGCCAACTAGTGGCAATATACAGCGCAAGGAGCGCCGGGCGTCCCCCTTCGAGTGCGGCTTTCTCACGGTGCCGACGTCCCCTCGACCCCGGCGGACGGGCCGCGCCGGCCGACCTGCCACCTCAGTCGAGCCTGACTGCGACGTGTGCGTGCTCATGCACAGAGTTATGCATATCAATACTCCACACGCGTTGTCCTAGCGCTTGTTTTGCCTTATTCGGAGTCATTTTCCGTGACAGTTCACCTTGTGCGCGCGTGTGCGTCGCAGCGCAGGGCCGGGCCTCGAACCTGTACCATCTCAGCTGAGGCCACACGGACGGGGGGAGCGGCCGGCCGGCCGGCCAGTCCGTCAGTGCCGTGGTCTGTCTGAAGAGGCTTCCTCCGGGCTCGGATGTTCCTTTGATTTGGTGGCGGTGCCGTGGTGGTGGTGGAGGGGGCGTCGCACTCTTTCATCCGTCTGTCTAACTCTGCACCCCTATCCGGCACAATGACCCCAGCCCGCTGACAGTCCCGAGCAAGCGTTTGCTTTTTCATCGTCAATAAAGTTATTTATATCAAAAATGTGTCTTTTTCTCGATGTCGAACAGAGTCATAAATTATTGTGATCACCGTTTTGCGCCATTGTTAAACAGCATTACAAGTGCATAAGTCTAGTTTTAAAGATCAGCGATGCTCAACTGTCCAAATATCTTCTTGTTTTCTCGCCGACTGCAAACCAATTTCAGCAATCGCGTTTTCATCTATTCTTTGTTGGCCGCGTCGTATGTTTTCGAATTTCTCTGTGCCAGATTCTTGACAGACCAATTAGGAGAGACAAAACAGATGGAGGGGCTTTGCGGGCGAGCCAGGATGATGCCACAATAGCAGAAGCCAATCTGAGGAGGGTTGGTACTAAATTCTTTGACCGCATTTATCAAGCCAGAGTTGTAATATGACTACTGGCCGACATCGCAAAAATATTTCCGTAATGCAGTACGCAAGTGCATGATACGCGCATAAGGGAGGTCATGTGGGTTCTTGTTACATGTGATGAATAAAATATATTGACCCCACATAAATGTTCGCGTCCACATAACGAAGGCTTTAGGGTCATGGCCCTCCCCCAGGCGCCTGCGCCTAAAACGCGTTCCACAATATGTGGCATTCATTCGCAACGAACACTGATTATGGGTAAATTTTCAAATGACCAGGACAACTATTTTGTAGTGATAATGCAACAGTTTTAAAAGTGCCTATTGTCTCTATGTTTCTTGGACACAATGAGCATAGTCTACCTAATTTTGTTATACCAAAATATGTGGCCCCTCTCCCTTGGCTGATTTCTAAATACGCCAGTGGCGTATTACTCCCTCATAGCTCATTGACTACTGTTTGCTTTCCCTAACATTGCGCCGCAATTTCGTTCAAACAAATTTTGATACAATTAAATATTAATTAACATCAACATCTTTGACATAACATACCTTCACAGTCGTCATGCACAGTGAATGGCGCAAAATATAGTAAAACATAAAGCCCTCAAAACGTAAAAATATAGGACAAAATATTGACTCTTGCCGCAAAATCTCTGCCACGTAGAAAATGAAAAATAAAACGCCCCGGAAAATGGTACGGAAACAAAATGCATTTGCATTCTTCAAAACAGCTATCAAGATTTTGTTTTTGAGGTCAATAGTTTTCAAAATTCGATTGGTGGGTGTCTTACCTGACATGGGCGCTTTGCCTCACTCTATCCTGCATTGAAAAATCAAATACATTCCCGAAGCCACTGGGTCCACGACTGAAGTATTCTTTCAATGGTAGAACCATTGGCCCAAAAAATCATCCACAGAAACATCTCTTACACAGTTCAGTTCAACCAAATTTGTAATGTTTTTTAACACTGTTTTGAGAGACATTATACAAATTAGAAATGGTAACCTTACTCTCATGCTGCCGAAAATCCGATTTATAATAGAAAAAACACAAATTAGAAGCTTTCGGCTTGCGCCTTCATCAGCTATTATTATATATTTTTTTGTCGACATTTAGCAAAAAACCATTAAACATATTTTCAAATATACAGTACCATGCATTTCAGCGCAATCGTACTCCCAGTTAAACATTCAGGTCATGACCTTGATGTCATATTTATCGCATGAACCGTTAACTAATTAAAAGAATATGTCCTAAAACTAACATTAAAGTTATATGATACAGCACTAACACATGCTATCTAATATACAAATATACAGTATGTACCTACATATAATACAATTTATACAAGCCCAGGAGAACATAAGTTTCCACAAGAAATATATTGTGTTATACAACAACACTCTTAAAATTTGCAATCCTACTCTTATACAAACTTCTAATATATACACTCATAAAAAGTTCAGATATGATAAGATCAGATAACAAATATACATATAAGAAACTAATAATATACAGATAAAAAAAACACTACACCGCACAGCAGGCTCCGAAACAAGGAACACTCAGATGATAGGCCATGATGAGGTTTAAGTGTTTAGACTTGGTTTTTGATCACGTATGTATGTACAAGGACTCCCATATCTTTCGATCTGGGCCATCTTTGGACATATGTAAAATTTGGATTGAGACGTTGCTGCTGTTTAACTGCAAGCCTGGGTGTTTCGCTTGATGAAGACCGAACGGGGTATCTGCTTTGTTGTTTTTTGCGTCCCTTATGTGTTCATTGTACCTGAGCCTGACTGAACGGCGAGTTTCTCCGATGTAAAACGACTCGTCTTTTTTACACAGTTTACAGTCCATGCGATATATTACATTTTTAGTGTGGCACTTTCCATGCAATCCCGCCTCACAGCAGTTACAGTGCCTCCCTCCTCCAGGGCAGGGTACGGGGAGATAGGCTGATCTCACTATCTTGTGTTTGAGGCTAGGACCCCCCTTGCACGCTAATCGGACGTTGAGGTGACTTGCCTTGATGATACCCTCCACCCTGCGACAGAGGGCGTCATCGACAAACGGGAGCGCAAGGTAGACTGGCGTCGGGTCGGAACTGGCAGGCCTGACCGACTTCCTTCGGATGGCTTAATTTTTAAGCCTTCTCACTAAATATGATGGGTAGCCATTTTTAAGAAAAAGATCCTCGATAATTTGCAGGCTACGCGCTCTCGGGAGCCCAGGGGAAGACACCCTGATCGCGCGTAACATTTAGGAGCGCACGGCATTTTTCTTAGTCGACATCGGCAGAGCTGAACGAAAATGAATTATTACCGGTGACGCCATGGGTTTCACATATAACTCACTGTGATAGGCTCCCGAATCAGATATAGCTATTTTAGTGTCCAAAAAAGCTAGTACTCCAGTGTCTCCAGTATGCTCAATAGTAAATTTGATTGTCGGATGAATGGTGTTCAGGAAACTGAAGTATTCTAAGCGTGCAGCTCTGCCATGCGTCCAGACGCCGAAAACGTCATCGTTGTATCGGAGGTAAAGAGAGGGCTGTAGGCATGGTGCGGCAAGGAACATCGTCTCCAGTGCATGCATGAATATGATGGCTAAAGGTGGTGCAACCCTGCTTCCCATCGCAATACCTTCCGTTTGCCTAAAGTAATGTTGTCCAAAGCGAACAAAATTATTTGTGAGGCAATGTTCCAAAAGTTTGCGGATGTCAGCCGAGTCTAAGCCAAAGGTTTTTACGTGTTCCTTGTGACGATCAAGCAGGTTCATGGTTCCGTCAGTTGCTTCGGTTATTGGAATGTTGCCATATAAGTTTACCACATCGATGCTGAAAAGGATAGTACCCTGTGAGAACCCGTCAGGATACTGCGCTGAAAGGTGGTCCAAAAACTGTGATGTTTTTTTTAAATGTGCTGGCACATATGGCAGAAGCTGTGTGACCACCTTTTCTAATAGCCAAGTAGGCTTATCCACTGGGTCATCACAAGCTGACACGATGGGTCGGAGGGGTATATCACGCTTATGGTCCTTAGGCAGGCCATATAGTTCCGCTGCTCTAGAACATTGTGGTATAATAGCTTTTCCTACTCGCTCATCTACCTTTCCTTTCAATGTATCATGAATGATGCGCTTAGTAGAAGCCTCTATCTCGGGGTAGGGTTGCGCGGTGCTACTTCATAGCCTGCAGTGATGGACTCGATCTTATTAACGTAGTCAGGCGCATTCAGCATCACTAAGCCCTTACATTTATCGGAGGGCTTAATTACTACGTTTTTGTTTTGGGCAAGCTGCGTTAGGGTATCGAGTTGAGCACAGGAGTGGTTCGGCAAAGGCTTTCTGTGGTTTTTATAAGAAGTCATTACTTTTGTCTTTACCTGTTGGAGCAAGTTCTCCATCTCCTTGCAGCCTGGAGGCGACTGACTACAGGCACCATCAGGAAAGCGTGGCTGGAGCCGGGTTCCACGAGAAGTCTGATGCTGGTCGAGCTGATGATCCCGGTTCTCCTGGGACTGCTGCTGCTGCTGCTGCTGCTGTTGCCGGCCCTGCTGCTACTGCTGCTGTTGCTGCTGTTGCTGTTGCTGTTGCTGTTGGCGGCCTTGCTGCTGTTGCTGTTGCCGACCCTGATGTTGCTGCTGCTGCTGCTGCTGGCCATGCTGCCATTCTTGCCGGCTCTTCTGCTGTTGCTGCTGCTGTTGCTGCCCGTCTGATGTCGTAGGGTCTGAGGCATGCCTGTTCTCGATGTAAACTTTCCATCGTAGGGCGAAGGCGCCACGCTCTATGCCCGATTCCACCTCTTTTAGGACTTCATTAGTGACCTTCCGGGTGAGGGCAAACTTGGGACCACGATCTAGCAGATCAGACAAATTGGCATCTAGCTGGAGATCCGACAGATTCTTGAAAGTTCTCTCACTATCAGAGAGAGTTTCCTGTGGCGCTCGATTTCTTGCTGACTCCATCGATCGTCCGTCTGTAGCCACTTCTGCTTCAGGGGGCGTCATTGGCGAGATGTCCTCGTTATCATCGCGGTGCTGGGAGCTCTGCTCTACTTGGCGACTGGTCGAACCTGAGCTGACTTGTCGGTTGTTGATGTCATTTCTCTCGTTCGAGATGGAAAGGTCTCTCGCTTGGATCAGGAGCCTTTCGTACTTGTTGACGAGTTTTCTTTTATTTTCTTCACGACATCTTTCAAATATCACTCTACATTGATCTTGTAGCCATGTCCAAAGATCGTGTGTGATCTGTGTGCCGTCATCCTCCAGCCGCCTCTTTTCTCTCTCAAGGAAGACTTGTTTTCGGAAGGACTCCTGGATGGCTTCATTAAGCATATCTCTTGAGAAGCGTCTCTTCTTCTCTTCGAAAGAGTTGCCTCTTGACGATATGCTTAAAGTACCCTTCATGATGTGTTGAATGACTTTCGGGAAAACATGCGCTTTCCTGCATTGTACTAAGAAAGATATTCTTTCGATGTTATTTGCTAGTTTAGGTGCCAGAAGAAGAGTTTTGATCAGTGTTTCTCTACGGTTAACGTTAGGTTCATAATGTTTAATGTTTTTTTAACACTGTTTTGAGAGACATTATACAAATTAGAAATAGTAACCTTACTATCATGCTGCCGAAAATACGGTTTATAATTGAAAAAACACAAATTAGAAGCTTTCGGCTTGCCCCTTCATCAGCTATAATCATATATTTTCTGTCGACATTTAGCAAAAAACATATTTTCAAATATACAGTACCTGGCATTTCGGCGCAATCGTACTTCCAGTTAAACATTCAGGTGATGTCATATTTGTCGCATGAACCGTAAACTAATATAAAACAAATAAAAATGAATATACAAAACTAATATAAAAATTATATAATACAGCACGAACACATTCTATCTACACCTTTTTGCGTTCAAATTCGGCGCAGATTCACCCATTTTAGAAATATTGAATGATTTGTAGAAATTACGCATTACATTGTAACAGACCAGTATTCAATTTCGGCGGCTAAAAAGCCCGGTCGGCATTACCGCAATCCATTTCGGCGTTATAGCAACAGAAACGTATATTTTCGGCGTCACCGCAAGCCATTTCGGCGTTACTGATACAACTTTAGAAATTGCGCACGCTGATTAGAAATAGAAGCAACCAATTTCGGCACTATTCAAGCAAATTCGGCGGCTAACCAGAGGCACCCTGAGGCTCCTTCTTTGCAGGATGAACTTTTGGGAATAACATGGCCTTGCCAATTAACTTTCGCGATTTTATATTTATCCATTCTGTCGCTTACATGCATGGACATAATCTCCACTAGCTCTTCTTGTGTACACAAATGTATTGGGGAGTTAAGATCAGATATCATATTACATTTATGACGTATTTGGGGTATCTGTTATCACGCCTATGCTTGTCGTAATTTGGAGAGATGAAATCATACATGTATGATGAACAATGATTAATGCAACTGTTTGAAATATTACTTTTCGTTTCATACAGGTCTTCCTGCTCTTCCAGAATAAGATTACATAATTTCGATCAATCGCCGATTCGGCGGCTGCCGTTTGAAGGTGACGGCGGCGAGATAACAAAACAATGCCGACGCGGCACGCGACTGCTGAACTTTGACCCAGCCGCGTGCCCAAGAGACGGCAGATGTCGGCGGATGATGAAAGGATTATAAGTGCAATAGTTAAATACACCTGTAGGGGCGTCTGTTTAGCTGTTGCCTGGCATTGTCGCCTGTCCTTTCCAATAACTCGGCGGCCTCGTTTGATGGCTCGGCGGCCGCGTTTCAGTCGGCGGCCGCGGTTTGAAGATAGGTCCCGGCACAACACTATAAAGTAATGCCAAGAAGTGACACGGCTCGCGATTATTGAACACTGGTGCACTTTTCCGAGCTGCTAGTATAATGTTTGTATTCCGATTTACGAATACATATTTATTTTATTTTATGAATTTAGTCCGAACGTTTTAAATGGACGGATTGACGAAGTTAGAGCCCGCGCTAAGCAGAGCTTGTTGCGCAGACCCTGACCTTTACCGTCCGATCGGGAAATTCCAGGTAGTCGGCAGGATTTAGAGGCGAAAGTGTAACGTGCCCACACAGCCGGACACGGTCCGCCCCGCTCACAGACGTCAACTG